>CM076579.1:1637261840-1637433393 GCA_034641835.2 Pinus albicaulis | reverse complement strand
TCCTCCATACATACTCCCATTCCATTGCATATAATTGGTTCGTTTCGTGTTTTTTAACATTTTTTCATTCGTTTTTCGCTCTGCAGACTGCCACCTCTACCAGAGCATATTTCCATTGTTCCTCTGCATTTTTTCTGCCATGTCACCGATTGCACGGCCATTCCCTCCATCCATGCTGCATCCATTGCACCCCATCCATTGTTTTCTTCACTGATTTCGTGTTTTACAGGGTTGTGAATGATCGAAGACCGTCAGGATGCGCCATCTCTGCTACAAGGACAGAGAAATCAAAGAAGATCATTTATAGAGGCATAATTTATATAAAGAACGACCCGGGAAGGTGAAGACAGGACTTGCATTAAAGAAAGGCAGAATCCAAACTTTAAAAATCTCCTAGCGCCATTAAAACCCGAGCTAACCTGTCGGAAGCAAAAATGAAGCGACAGAGTGTTCCAGTGTAAAACAAAATAGATTGAGGCACGCTAATGAAGATCTTGAGCCTTAAAACAGTATTTTAAGAGGCAAAGCACCAGTTTGAAGACCCCGAGGATCAATTAGAAGGTCCTGAGCATGAGTAAAAGGTAACATCAGGGTTTATTCGTCAGCAGAATGTTTTTCTTCATCAAGTACAGGGCGCCCATATAGCTTTTATTATGCACAATGTCCCTGAAGGAATTTCCACCCTAACAACAGTTCAAAACTGCCAGAGCATTTATATGACAGACCTCTCAGTAGTTTATTTTATTTTTTTTCAAAGCACCAGGAGTACTACAGTCGAAAGATGTCAAGATCATATCCGGAGAAGATCACTCTTTCACAAAGCGGGTGACAGAGATTAAATACTCGGCAGTCAAACAGAATGGGTTTCGGCCCTCCATTCATTTTTGTGTTTAATGTTACATTTAGTGTTCACCTACCCCCTCAGTCGATCTTCTGTTCATTCTCGGCTATAAAACACAAAAGGAAATTATTGTAAGGGTTGTTGATGAGATATCAGAGAAATGCAAGCATTTTCCTCTTGAGACAAGTTCTCTGTGTAATATTGTAAGATAGGTTGAGATTTGATGTATTCAGACTGAATGTTCAAGCTGTGGGCAATGTTGTACCTGATTGGTATTGTTTTTAATATGAAAATCACGTTTCTTTGGATCCTGATCTAAAGCAGCTGGTGATGTTTTCCTATCTCTGTGTTTTATTTCATTTCATTCCATTTCTTCAGGCTCGCATCAGAAGTTTGGCATAAGATTTACCCTTGATAGGGTACCTTATGTTGTTGCTCTCCCATCCTTTTATGTTTTCTCGCTTATATGTGTATCTTGTAGAAATTTGTCTGAATAATGATTAATTATCCACCGAGACTATCCTAGTCACATACTATTTGAACTTCATACACAACACATAATCTCTTCCACTCGGATCAACTCGGATCATCACACATGCGGAAATAAAATCAAGCGATAACACATCAAATCATCATACACATTAACACGATGTATGTATGGAAAAGCTTATAGCTGAAAACCCCGCAGCCTATTGTGTATATTATAATGGAGAAATCAAGTAACCAACTCGATACAATACTCCTCACAAGTACTCGTACTTTCTCATAAAGTTACCCACAATCTAGCTCGGCTTTTGAACAGAGTCACGGTTCAAAACTTACCGCCAATTGCCTTGCCTATATTACGTGTTTCAATGCTATGGGATGGCCTCTTTATATAGATAAACCACCAGCTCGAACTGCTGCAATCATCATGGGCTTACTCCACCTATCTCGTGTGTTGCAAATAGCAACAAGATAGTCACAACCGATAGCTAACTCCACCCTTTCATCTACCTCTTTCATCGGTCTCCACCGAACCGATCATACATCGTAGTGAACTCGATGTGTTCTTGAGTTGAATAATGAGTTACTAATTAATGAATTAAATAATATTTAATTCACTCCACTCATAACTAATTGATTAGCTAGTTAAACTAATCTCAATTAGTTCAACTAAAATAAACGTAACACAACTCCACTATCCGTCTCATTAACTCTTCCAAACTTCGCCACCGAAATCTAATCGAAGTCAACCATGCATGATGCCATCAAACCCTTGGGAACCACGTGATTCCTCTATCGGATGCATGAGCCACTTCGTAGCTCGAACCGAAGTGCTCCAAGAGAGTAAATCGGTTGTTTATAGTCTAAATATTATTAAGGGTAAATAATATTTGACTTCGTTTTAAGGAGAGTGCGCCTAAAAATAGACTTCGACCTCTTTGACCTCAAAAATAAAGTCTCATCTATTTTTACCAACATGGCACATACTTCAAGAATCTCAAACTGGAATCCCCGAACCATGCTCCATATGTCTAAAAATAGACATAGTCTAAAAATAGATTTTGCGCTAGAATTTGCCTACGGGCCCACTTGGTGAAGGCGAATTCATTTCGCCAAGCTCCATCATCTTGCTGCATTTTCAACACTCCCTCTCAGCAAGATATGGATTATCTGCAACCCCTATCCTCGCTCTCGTGGAATTCGAACTTGCTCGGTGAGCACCTTCGTCAGGGATGCTCGGCATCCCGATCCTTCGTGGGAACATATGAAAGCATCATGATTCTCCGCCGAACACAATCTCCGATATGATGGTACCGATGTCGATGTGTTTGGACCTATCATGAAATACTACATTAGCCGAGAGTTTGATGCAACTCGGGTTATCACGAGAGATCACTATAGGCTCCAAATGCAACCCGAACAATCCTGCGAGGATCTTCCTCATCCAAATAGCCTCGCATGCAGCCAAATAGCTACCATGTCCCTCACCTCTGCTGAACCGAGTGCCACGGATCTCGCTTCTTGCTCGTACCAGAAACCGTTGTCGACCCAATGCTAAAAACTCCTCCAGCATGTGCTCTTCGGGTCCGTTGGACTCCCCGCCCAATCTGCATCAATGAAGCCGTAAAAGCTTCGTTCCATCCTCCGTCCGTACCATAGACCATATCCCGATGTGCCTCTAATATAGCGCAATACATGCTTGCTCTCGCCTTCCAAAAGAGCTTGGTAGGCTTAACCATAGCTTGTGAAAGTTGGTTAATCGCATAGCATATATTGGGTCGTGTATCGACTCGGATACATAAGCGACCCCACCAACCGTCGATAGACGGTGGCATCCACTACCTCCGTTGAAGTAGCATCCTCCTTCCTCCACCCACCGGAAGAGGAGTGTCAACAGAGCTTGCAGCCTCTGCATGTTGAACCTCTCCCGAATCTCCCGGGCATACTTGCCCCCGAGAAACAACAAGATCCTCCGCTGCGCACGCCAAATCTCCAATCCCGGGGAAATAATGAAGGATGCCCAAGTCCTTCATCTCAAACTCTCATGAAATATCCTCCTTGCATGAAAGTATCAACTCGCTCATCGCCGATCAAAATCAGATCATCTACATACGCACGATGATCAACGCCTTCCCCTCCACCACAATCTCGGTACGAGTTTGGATCCGCCTCACTCTTGGAGAATCCAAGCCCGGTGAAGTAGTCGTCTATTCGAGTGTACCAAGCACGAGGTGCTTGCTTCGAGCTCGTACCAGTTGCTCTCTTGAGTCGACACACATGCGACTCACTCGTCGAAGATCTCAAAACCTTCGGTGTTTCTCTATGTACACCTCCTCCTCAATAACTCAGTTGAGGAACGCAGTCTTTCACATCCATCCGATGAATGTGCTACCCCATCTCGCGCCGAGAGAGCAAGGATCGTCCGTATGGAAGAGTACCTTGCGACAGTGCAAAAAGTCTCCTCATAGTCAATCCCCCTCGATCCGTGAAAAGCCACGGGCGACAAATCTCGCCTTGTACTTCTCCACACTCCCGTCACTCGCTCGCTTCACTTTGTAGATCCATCGCGAACCCACCACCGATTTCCCAACCGGTCTTGGGACAATCTCCCATGCATTGTTCCCGACGATCGAATCATATTCTTCGATCATGGCATCAACCCATGCGAGGTTCCTCCACGACTTCCTCAAAAGAGGATGGCTCAGTCACAACACATTGATTCACAAGAGCCATGTATCTAGTGTACCGATCCCTAGATCGTGTCTCTATCTCGCGCCTGTGTCGTAGGTGGTCCTACAACCTTCTCTCGCATCCCGAGCCGCTCGCTCGACGCTTCGCTAGTGCGCATGCGCCCTCCGATGGTTGGCGCGCGCATGGGTGGTTTCTTCCACCTCCCCGAACCTCCTCTTGTGGCTAATCCACATCCCGAAGCTCCTCCTTAGGAACTAACAGCCTCCTCATCCGCATGCAAGTGTAGCTCCCTCTCAAGCGAACACCGCATGGCTTTCTCCTCCGAAATTTTATATCCCGTCGCACAACGCTCTTGCAACTATCTGAAAAAATATACCCGGTAGTTGTGAGGTGTATCGTTGTACCCCACAAATATTCCAACCTCAACAGCTGGATCCAGCTTCCTTCTCGCATCCTTCATCACATGCATGTAGATGCGGAGAACCAAAGATCCGCAAATGGGAAATATCGTGCCTCTTGCCGAATAAGCCTCCTCCGTGTACTCATGCCAAGAACCTTGTGAGGACAACGGTTCGCACATACATCGTTGTATTGCATGCCTCAGCCCACAAGTGAAGGGGTAGGCCCCTGATCATGCAACATCGCCCGTGCAGCACCCACGATCGTTCGTTCTTCCGCTCGCCCACCCCGTTCGCTCGTGGGTTATGGGGTGCGATGAGCTCTCTCTCGAATCCCTTCGCGCGCTGAGAACTCCTTGAATTCAGCCGAGATGAATTCACCACCGCTATCACTCCTTAGAGCAATCACCTTCTTCCCCGACTCCTTCTCGACCGGTGCTTTAAACTCGCGTAACTTCGCGAATGTATCGCTCTTCTTCCGCATGAAGAAGATCCAAGACTTTCGAGAGAAATCATCAACAAAGATCACATAATACTTGTGCTTTGATGTCGAGCAACCGAGAAAGGACCACACACGTCCGTGTGAACTCTCTCAAGGATCGTCGTGGCGCGACTATCCTTCTCGTGAAAGGTGGCTTTCACATACTTCCCTAAAGTACACCCCTTGCACCGATCCGACTCGCGCAAGGGTGCCCTTAGGAAGCCCAAGAGAAATACAGTGCGAATCTTCAAAGCTCCATGGTGAAGGTGGCCCAATCTCCTGTGTCGCAGCTCGCCCTCATCATCCCGGCTCACCACTTCTCCCGCTTTGCATGCCATAGTCGCTGCGACCCATCTACTCCGCAATCGATAAAGGCTCTTGGTTCGAACCCCTATCTTTCGGGTCTCTCCAGATAGTCTTACCATGCGCAGAAGGCTTTTCCTTCATCGAAGACCACATCATACCCCTTATCCTCCAACATCGCTTAACGAAATCAGGGTTCTTCTTCAATCTAGGTACATGCATGACATCCCTCAATACAAAGGGCTTACCGTGACTCCCTCTAAAAGGATATGGTACCGATACCGGTCGCACTCGTATCTACCATCATCGCCCCATCTCGATGTGCACACCCAAATCTCTATCCTCCAGTATCCGAGAACAAATCTCGATCTCCCGTCATATGAAATGACGCATCGTCTGTCCAAGAACCACACCGATCCCATCACACTTGAAACCAAGCATGCGATCGGTGAAAAGTCAAGCTCGAACCGTGAAGCCAAAGCTTCTCCATCCGCAGATCTTCCCGCTTGCTTGTTCTTCTTCTTCTTTGGACAATTGGTAGCATAATGTCCGTGATCATGGCAGGTGAAAACACTTCACTTTCGCCATATCCTCGCTTCTTGCCCTTTTGCACCGAATGAGAGGTTTTTCTTACCCCTTCCCCTTCTTTTCTTTGGCAACCAAAAGCGCAGCTTTTCTTCATCGGCTCCCTTTCGATGAAGATCCATCTCGAGTAGTCCTCCTTATCTCCTCCCCGCATGAGATCCGCCCAAAGGCGCTCCCATCCCGGCAGCCTTCTCCCCGACCATTGACACTATATTGATATGAGTGCCAAGCCTTCGAAGACCAAGGAGAGCCAGGGTCGACCATGTCCTCGTCTTCGACAGCTCACCCCCCACACTTCCCGGCTCACTCTGACCGAGTGAACTTCGTGAGGTATTTGGCGATACCGTCGCCCTTCTCCATCTTGATGTTCCCCGAGCTTATCTTTGAGCGCCGACTTCCTTTGGTCGCTCTTACTCCGGAATAGATCCGTCAAAGCTTTCCCACATTAAATATGGAGTAGCCTTTCCATGCAGGCTGGATACAATATGATCCTCGACGCCCTCCAACAGGATCCTTCGACACTTCGCCATCTTCTTTTGCCATGCTTCGACTTCAGCAGGATCAGTGGGCTTTTGGACATCCGTATCTACGAACTCCTTCAGACCATTATCTTCTAATACTGCCTCCATGCGATCCTTCCATGCAACATAATTCGAACTACCTTCAAGAGCATATTCGAGTCGCAACCGTTGAAAGACATTTTCAACACCGGCACCGAGAAAACAAAACTGCTGCAAAATTTTAATTCCACCTCAAAGCTCAACCGCTCTAGATCTGTGAGAAAAAATTATTTCTAGCACAGAGATCGACTGCAAGGGGCATTTACCAGACCTTTCACTTTCCGAAGAAAGATGAATCCGGAGGCTACCTGGCCCGCATGCAGACTCTGTCTACCGAAATAAGTTTGTAATCATTGTGATGATCAATCTCTGCTTCAATAGCTCCGATACCATGTAGAAATTTGCTGAATAATGATTAATTATCCACCGAGACTATCCTGGTCACATACTATTTGAACTTCATACACAACACATAATCTCTTCCACTCAAATCAACTCAGATCATCACACATGCGGAAATAAAATCAAGCAATAACACATCAAATCATCATACACATTAACACAGTATGTATGGAGAAAGCTTATAGCTGAAAACCCCGTAGCTATTATGTATATTATAATGGAGAAATCAAGTAACCAACTCATTACAATACTCCTCACAAGTACTCAGTACTTTCTCATAAAGTTACCCACAATCTAGCTCAGTTTTGAACAGGTTACTGGTTCAAAACTCATCGCCAATTACCTTGCCTCTATTGCATGTTTCAATGCTATGGGATGGCCTTTTTATATAGATAAACCACCAGCCTGAACTGCGCAATCATCATGGGCTTACTCCACCTATCTGTGTGTTGCAAATAGCAACAGTATAGTCACAACTGATAGCTAACTCCACCCTTTCATCTACCTCTTTCACTGGTCTCCACTGAACTGATCATGCACTGTAGTGAGCTGATGTGTTCTTGAGTTGAATAATGAGTTACTAATTAATGAATTAAATAATATTTAATTCACTCCACTCATAACTAATTGATTAGCTAGTTAAACTAATCTCAATCAGTTCAACTAAAATAAACAGAACACAACTCCACTAGCTGTCTCATTAACTCTTCCAAACTTCTGCCACTGAAGTCCAACTGAAGTCAACCATGCATGATGCCATCAAACCCTTGGGAACCACGTGATTCCTCTGTCAGATGCATGAGCCACTTCTGTAGCTCGAACTGAAGTGCTCCAAGAGAGTAAACTGATGTTTATAGTCTAAATATTATTAAGGGTAAATAATATTTGACTTCCCTGTTTTAAGGAGAAGCAGTCTAAAAATAGACTTCGACCTCTTTGACCTCAAAAATAGAGTCTCATCTATTTTTACCAACATAACCCAAATCTCAAAGCTAGGAATCCACAGGAACCATGCTCACCCTCATAAAAATAGACATAGTCTAAAAATAGATTTTGCGCCAGAATTTGCCTGCGGGCCCACTTGGTGAAGGCGACTTCATTTCACCAAGCTCCATCATCTTGCTGCATTTTCAACATATCTGAATATTGATTTCAATTGATTTAACCAGTGTAGTGGATGTTATTTCCTGCTCTCTGATGTATGAATTAATGAAATCTATGTTTAGCTGTTCTTGTTAGGATCTAGTTGGATGAGTTGAGAACGCCGAGAGGTCTAAAACCCTATCTCTGCCTCACTAGGATCTTTCCATCTCAATTAAGCCTTTCTAATATCCCTTGTATTGCCTCTGATTTTGTCCAAGTAGGTCTGGAGTTAAATGACCTCTGACCTGATCTATAGACAGAATTGGATGGTTCTCCTCCTTTCATTTTTAGTCCTTAATGTTCCATTTCACCAATCATCCTTTTAGATCCAAATGCTCTAGATGACTAGCCCAACTGAAAGCTTGCACATTGAACACAAGTAAATCCTTTCTTGACTCCATTGCCCAATGGCCTTGATGTTCTCTGAGTTATCTACCTTTGCCTAATTTTCCTCTTTGCTCATCCTTGTCTTATACTGGACCTTCCTTTCATGATTCCCAGCAACCAAACCTCAAATAATCAAACAAACAAACTTTGTGCCTATAACTAGCCTAAAATCTTAACTTTTGAGCCTCAAAGACATAAAACCTTTGACTATCATAGAGAGATCCCTCTCTGGACCTAGGAGGGCTAGATCCTAAGGTCTGAAAGTGGTTCTATGTTGTCTCATCTTTTGGTCTTGCTAACCTGGCCAAAACATGGGAACCCCAACAACGTCCACAAGTTGGCTTGCAGAGGGGTTCATTTGATATCTTCGAAGTGCTCATTTTATGCATGCCTCTGCACCGTCATGTTCTCCTTTTCCATGGCCAGTCTCGAAGAAAATCCAACAATGTTTAATGCAGATTTTCTTATGAAGACAACACAACCAAAAGAATGATCGTGCAGATTTGAATTGACCTATGCATCCGTCTGACCATATCCAATGTTCATTTAATGTTATTCCACGATTTTTCAAGGAATCATAAATTTTTCCAAAACAATGTTGTACAAAATATTTATCATGTGTACGATCGTCACTGATATAAAATTGATATTCTTTAATAATATGTCGATTTTCACTGGTGCTTTCTATATGATCGACATTTTGTTCAGCATGTCTATATAGAATATGGACGAGCATGGAGACTTGGTGAGAATGATAGTATTCACTCTTAATTTCTTTTTGTGGAACAAATTTGTAGTTTTCTGCAAAATCAATTACTGACAAAATGGTCCCTGGTGGAAAAACTTCATGGGATTTTTTGAATTGCAAGTATTTCCATCGAGTTCTATGGGAATGCTTGGTGTATTTGTAAATTTCTGCCTCAAACTTCCTCAAAAATTCTATGACAAAAAATTCTTCTTCTCGTAATTCAATTATTTTAACACTATTTTCACCTTGAATCGATGTATGGATGTATTCATATCTCTTCCATTTCACTTTCATGTTGGACAATGATTGATCATTTATATCAGTACGATATTTGTTTTGAAATTTAGTCAAATTTCCACAATCATCGCATTTTTTACCACCAACACATTTCTTTTCGTAAAATAGTTCATCACTTTCTCTTTCACATAGAATTTGAGATATGAAATCACGGATAGTGGAAGGAGGAGGTGAATCCTTCCAAAATTTTCTACCAAAATCAAGGAATGTGTCATAATATAACTCAAATTCCACATGATAACGGTAATAAACAGAATGCTGTGTGATAAGCTTACATACCACATATTTATAAGGAATTAAAATAATCACAGGTTTTAACTTTTTCAGATTTCTTCCTCTTGAACCATCAACCATCTCGAGTGGGTTTCAAATGTTTTTCATGTTCTTCGTATGGATTTCTGTGTTATTCTTCTTTCACATCATGCCTCGTAGTTGGGAAACTGCAAACAGTCTCCAACACTATATTATTTAGCCAACACTCAAGTTCATCTCTTGTGGCTGGTTGCTCAATGCCTCCAACCAGCGAATTCATGATTTGCATCATATTTAATCAAAGGTCACATATATGTTTGTGCAAGTTTTTCAGTATGTTCTCCAATTCTCGTGCCATAGATTTTACCACGTGATTTTCTTTAGTACTTGATGAAACCACTACCATATGTATTGCTCTATGTACAACTGAAACATTTTTCTGTCTAGATCTTATAATTGAATTTATAGCACTATTTATATTTTGTATCACATTTTCCTTCATTTTTTTTTATCTTTGGTTGATTTTCAAATACCAAATAAATTCGTAGCTTCTTTTAATTTCCTTAATGATAGGATACCTTTCAACATTTGGGCTTGAACTGTCACATTTTCCTTTATGAAGTACGTATAAAAAATGAGTTTAACACGATATCATATATAATGGTCTTTATTCTATATGAATGTCAACATGTTAATATCCCACATCATATTGATTTCACTATATAGTTATTCAATGAATATACATATTAATAAGTTTATATTCAATAAATAACTACCATAAATATATGGTATAATCATAATAATAAAATAAACAAAACAATATATATATATGTGTGTGTGTGTGTGTGTGGTGTGTTACATACCAGATTCACCCTTCATTTGAATTTCAACATTTTCATCATCTTCAATCATTGGTTCAATATCTCTTTCACTTTCTCTTTCAAAATTTTGTATCTCATCATCAATGTTTTGAGGAATATCTCTCTTTGTTTACATTGCAAAATATTTTTCAAATTAGTTCATCATATAAAAATTACGCTTCACATTTCACACTAGGATAGTTTTAAATATATCAAAATCATAATATTTACATTTACATACCTGCTTCAACTTCTAGTTGAGGTTGATTTTCCCCTTCAATATTGAGAGTGCTTCTATCTTTCTTTTGCAAGATTGTCTCATCTCTTCTCTACGTTCCTCAGGGTCTCTTTTTCGATCATGTTTTCTCGTACAATTCCTTCGATTTTCCATGATAATAGAATATGAAGTTCAAAAAATTTCCTTCAAAAATTTAGACAAAAACTCAATTAAAAAAAACATCACATAATATTTAATTTAAAAAAAAAATCATTTTAAAAATTTTGCAAAAAAATACATACTCCAATCCAAAACAATTACTTTAAAAAATTCGAGAAAAAAATGTCTTATAAAAATGAAACGAAGCTCAAAATATTTCCTTCCAAGTCCTAAAAAAAAAATTCATTTAAAAAGTTAGACAAATAGTCATTTAAAAAATTATTATAAAAGATTTTCTTCAACCCAAAACACGTAATCTAAAAAAATGTCACTTCAAAAAATGCCTCCAAAAAATGTCCATTGAAAATTAATTCCAACTTTATAAAAAACGCCACTTTAAAAAATAATTCCAAAAATTTTCCAAAAAATGTCCTTTTGAAATTAATCCCAAATCCATACCTTCAAAAATAATGAAAATTAAGTCCAAATCCATACTTTCAAAAAAAATGAAGCCCAAAAAACATCCAAAAAACTGTATCACATACCTCCAAGAAATGTCCTTTGAATGTACCTCCAAGAAAAGTCTTCAAAAATGTTCTTTGAATGTACCTCCAAGAAAATTCTTTAAACCCAAAACAATTATTTGCAAAATCAGACCAAATGTACAAAAATATGCAAAAATAATGAATGCCTCCAAGAAATGTCCTTTGAATGTACCTCCAAGAAAAGTCTTTAAACACAAAACAATTCTTTGCAAAATTAGATCAAGACCTTTGTAAAATCAAACCAAATGTGCGAAAATATGCGAAAATAATGAATGATTTCGTGGCAATTTATATTGCCGCGAAATGTTTTTTTGGAGGACCTCGGTGGTACTTTTCGGCCGACGAAAAGTTAGGTAAAAGTTCGGCTGAACTTTTATGTTGTTTGACTTAACGGGCCGTCAGTGCAAAAAACAATTCAGTCGAACTTTGTTTAAGAGTTCGGCCAAACTAACGCGTCACCAGTTACGTAAAACCAATCTCTGAATACATATCTGCAACTTTGGACTGATTAAACTCCATGAAACATTCTGAATTAACTACCGTAACCAAGACAAGCATTTTCAAAATTTAAGTTGAGTGAAAATTGAAATTGAAAGTTTAAAAAAAATGATTATAAACTCAATAGAATTACAAATAGTTAAAACAATATTTCAATTTTTGATGTTATACTTAGATTTAGACTCAAATAACATAGTTATATACTATTATATTTTTGGACCTATTTTAAAACCTCATAGCCAATAATATATTTTTAGTCTAATCCTGAAATAGAATACTCTTTCTTATAATAATTTAATTGAAATTAATAATAATATATAATTCAAATTATAAAAAATAAAAAATCCCAATTTAACTAAATAATAATAATAATATAAAAATAAAAATAAAAATTTATGATATATGGTGTGTTTTCCACATTTTTTTTTCCATTTTATAATTATGTTAATTCACTTAACTTTTCTTTATGGATAATTGCTTTCACCATAACATAAAGCTTTCTTTGTACCGTCCCCACGTTCTACTCCAAACACAAATCACAAATGCAAATTGCACCTTTTAGAAACACCAAAAGTCTTTAGACTGAAGTTTCATCCAAAGGCAGCGATGAAATTGAAGTGACTCGAGAAAACAAAAAAACCAAGAAAAAGAAAAAGAATATGACTTTTCTTTTTTTAGGAGTGAAAATGAGATTGTTAATGTATTAATTTTATTAAATAATTTAATTTATAAAAATTAAATATGATATAAATAAATTTATATTTTAAATTATATATATTAATTATTTAAATTTAATTTAATTGTTTATAAAGTTTTGGATAAATAGCAATTTTGTGTATTGTTAAGACATTTTTAAATGTTAAATTATTGATACAATTTTTAATTTTATTTGAATATTATTATTTGATATAATTTTAATATAATCTCACCAATATTAAACTTTAAAAATAATAATAATAATAAATTTGATTTAATTAATTAATAAAAAAATATCAAAAAAATAAAAATTAATTGATAAAAACACTTATATATTAGTTAAAAAAACAAAATATATGTTAAAAACAAAATTCCTTTACCTACACTTTTTTTCTTGCCTTTTTAAAATTCTAGTGCATACCTCCAAAGTCAATGGCATAGAAGAACTTATACACTTTTAAATGGTTTCACTCAATTCTATGGAAATCTTCTGTTAGACATGTTCATAGAGACATCTTTCCTTTGCATTTTTATGAAGGTTTGCAGTTAAAGGTTTGGTGTGACGAATTGATAGCAGTGAAAGTTGGAAGAACACAAATATGAATGTGTCGGGAGGTCATGGAAGGAATCTGCCTAAGGAGGACCTAGCGTGCTAGAAGAGGGTCGTCGAATTCTTATTCAAGTTGATTATGGGGAGACTCGACCTCATCGCCCATCAAGTAGAACTACTAGAGAAGTATCGAGCCGCCAACGTTGAGAGAATTAATGCAAAATTCGAGGTTGTGGAGGCTTCTTTGGAGCGTAAAATAGTGAAGATGGAGATTGATATACTCACTCCCAATTCGGAGATGGTCAGTGACAGCATGTTTGTAGAGGTTAAGGAAATTATTGCAGGACTTCTGGAGGAGGTTGTGGCCTAGCTTCAGAGCGATGGAGGATTCGACGACTTTGGCGCAGGTTCAAGCAGTCATGGCAAGCCTGGAAGCGAGGATGAGGAGAAGTTCAATATCAGATAATGTTCACTTATAATTTTTCATTTTATTTTGATATTAGGATTGTGTCTCCATCTTTATGGTAGATTTAAGTGTTTTCTCATAGTATATAGGGCTAATAGGAGAAAGAAAATAGTTTGATGGTTGTATTGGGATATGGAAGCACCTGCTAAGACTAAAGCAAGTTTTGTTGAAATGATGTAAAATGGTTCTAGCTG
The DNA here is from genome assembly GCA_034641835.2 of Pinus albicaulis. Taxonomy (NCBI): domain Eukaryota; kingdom Viridiplantae; phylum Streptophyta; class Pinopsida; order Pinales; family Pinaceae; genus Pinus; species Pinus albicaulis. The sequence continues at coordinate 1,637,419,634 of CM076579.1, read as the reverse complement.
TGAAACCTATATTTTGAATACAAAATATTCATTCTGTTTAAAAAGAAAATTAATGATATTTCTTTGATGTTCAAAGTGTATTCAAGTAAAATCATTTTTTTTATTATTAAATAGTGTACATATAAAATCATAAAATTTTAAATGAAGAAAAACTTTAAATTAGTATATTTAGGATAGCATTTTCATGTTAAATAGAAATTATAAATTATTTTTTAAATACGAACAGAATATAAATATAAATATTTTTTATTTTAGAAAATGTTAATTTTTTATTTTAAAAAATGTTAATTTTTTTAAATGCAAAATATCATTAGTTAAATATCAAAGTTATATATAAAAGTATAATAATATAAATCATAGCAAAAACTACCTTTTATCATACATAAGCAACCTTGAAAAGAAGCAATATGATGCATCTGAACTAATAAGACATTTCCCATAATTTTTTAATTATGGTGATAGATTCATCATTAATGGCACAAGAAGCAAAGACATGCAATTTGGAAACCTTAAGCATTAGAGACATCTATAATAAATAAGGGTATTAATTAAAGTATGGAGTCTTCATGACACCAATCGTGAAGCCATTAAGATTATTTTAGTAATGCAAATCTTGTATATAGGTTATTCAATCACTATAAGCTCAATAAAATATCTACAAAGAAAAGCCTTTGACCAACAAACTCATTATAGAGAGTTGAACCTTCACAACCCTATTCCAAACATTGTTATAAATTAGTAGATTGGATTATTACTAACAAAAATCATTGTACCCTGATTGATATTCAATCTAACTTAATTAGTAAAATATTTCAATACTCGATTTTTTTTTCACGTTGTGCGTTGCGCTGAGCTAGGTCAAGCGCGCCCCCGTCTGCTTTTCTGAGCAGCAAGACTACTTCCTGCGGTGTCCTACCTAGGGCTCCGCCCCCATGGAGGCGCAGGGCTCGCCCAAGGAGCCTCCTCTGCCTCCCTCTTCCTCCGCAGTGGATTCTTTCAATCAGCTTCTGGCTGGTTTGCCCTAGAAGAAAAAAAATGAAGTAGCCAAATTTGTGAAGAAGCTAGAAGATATTCCGGAGATCTCTTTGCCTCCAGAGACCCCCATCCAAGTTTCTTTGTCTTTGGCTGATCGTGCCCTCGTTGGCCAATTCACCGGGCTTTGGCCCTCTCCAAAATCTACTAAGCAATGGGTTAATAAGAACTGGGCTCCTCTAATCAAGAAAAACATCACTTCTTATTTTCTTGGGCGAGGGTTCTTCCTCTTTGAATTCTCCTCCAAAGAAGATAAAGATCTGATTTTCCATAATGGGCCCTATTTCATGGGCCCTCAGGGTCTATATCTGAATAAATGGACGTCGGACTTCGATCCGGCAGTCGATGTCCCCACAGCGGTTCCAGTGTGGGTTCGTCTCCCAAACCTCCCAGTCCATTGTTGGAACTGGGATTCCTTGAAACACATCGGCAACGCCCTTGGGAAATTCATAGATTGGGAAAACAACAAGGATCAGCATGATTGTGCTAGAATCTGCGTAGAAGTAGATCTAGAGGTGGGTCTCCCGGAGGCCATCAAAAGCAATGTCGGTAGTTGGTCTCATGTGGAGAAACTGGACTATGAGCAACTGCCATTTAAATGCAGGAAATTTCATGTTTACGGCCACTTCGCTAGAGGTTGTTCGTCCAATGCTGAGCCAGAGAAAGGAAACGAAGAGGGCTGGAACCAAGGTAATCGTTCAAAGATCTCTCACAAAGGTCAAAAATCTGGAGGCCCTAATGGCAAAGGTCCTCTTCAGGCCAATGCTCAGAAGCCCCCTCCCAAAAAGGAACAAGAAAATAAATTCGACCCCCTAAGCCAACAAACAGAGGCAACTCAGGAAATCGAGATTCAAAAGCTAGTCTCACCAAGCAAAGGCACCCCCTCTTCCTCTCCCAAATGAAAAAGTGCTACAGAAATATCCAAAGGCATTCCTCTAGAAGTTGAGGAAGAATAACAAGAATTGGAAGAATCAGAGGAGAAAGGAGAAATAGGAGAGTCTCAAGCCTCGATAAGGAGATCCACAAGAGACCGCAAGACTAACAAGGAAAAAAGAGAGCAAGAAACGTACAAAGAAAAGCTTCAGGGCAGCCAACCAACTCTTGAGAAGCTGCTAGCCTCAAAGCCAAAGACGTTGAAAAATCAGCCCCAAGGCTCCAAGGGAGCCCATCAGAAACATAAATAATGAAGGTCATATCCTGGAACTGTAGAGGTATGGGGAGTAAAATCAAGGAATAATCCATTAGAATTTTAATAAGAATATAATCTCCTGACATACTTCTCATCTAGGAGACCAAGCTGGAAGACGTAGTCTTTCTGCATGCAAACAAGAAACTCTGGAACAGAAGTGAAGCAAGAGAAATCTCTGCGACGGTCAAGCGCGCCCTCATCTAGGTTTTTGAGCAGCAAGACTGCTTCTTGCGACGGCCTGCCTAGGGCTCCGCCCCCATGGAGGCGCATGGCTTGCCCAAGGAGCCTCCACTGCCTCCCTCTTCCTCTGCAGTGGATTCTTTCAATCAGCTTCTGGCTGGTTTGCCCTAGAAGAAAAAAAATGAAGTAGCCAAATTTGTGAAGAAGCTAGAAGATATTCCGGAGATCTCTTTGCCTCCAGAGACCCCCATCCAAGTTTCTTTGTCTTTGGCTGATCGTGCCCTCGTTGGCCAATTCACCGGGCTTTGGCCCTCTCCAAAATCTACTAAGCAATGGGTTAATAAGAACTGGGCTCCTCTAATCAAGAAAAACATCACTTCTTATTTTCTTGGGCGAGGGTTCTTCCTCTTTGAATTCTCCTCCAAAGAAGATAAAGATCTGATTTTCCATAATGGGCCCTATTTCATGGGCCCTCAGGGTCTATATCTGAATAAATGGACGTCGGACTTCGATCCGGCAGTCGATGTCCCCACAGCGGTTCCAGTGTGGGTTCGTCTCCCAAACCTCCCAGTCCATTGTTGGAACTGGGATTCCTTGAAACACATCGGCAACGCCCTTGGGAAATTCATAGATTGGGAAAACAACAAGGATCAGCATGATTGTGCTAGAATCTGCGTAGAAGTAGATCTAGAGGTGGGTCTCCCGGAGGCCATCAAAAGCAATGTCGGTAGTTGGTCTCATGTGGAGAAACTGGACTATGAGCAACTGCCATTTAAATGCAGGAAATTTCATGTTTACGGCCACTTCGCTAGAGGTTGTTCGTCCAATGCTGAGCCGGAGAAAGGAAACGAAGATGTCTGGAACCAAGTTAATCGTTCAAAGATATCTCACAAAGGTCAAAAATCTGGAGGCCCTAATGGCAAAGGTCCTCTTCAGGCCAATGCTCAGAAGCCCCTTCCCAAAAAGGCACAAGAAAATAAATTCGACCCCCTAAGCCAAAAAACAGCCAGCACTGTGAAATCGATTCAAAGCAAGCTACCTAAGATAAGGCACCCCTTCTTCCTCTCCCAAAGGAACAAGTGTTGCAGAAAGCTCCAAAGGCATTCCTCTAGAAGTTGAGGAAGAAGAACAAGAATCGGAAGAATTAGAGGAGGAAGGAGAAATAGGAGAGTCTCAAGCCTCGGTAAGGAGATCCACAAGAGGCCGTAAGACTGACAAGGAAAAAAGAGAGCAGGAAACGTACAAAAAAAAAGCTTCAGGGCAGCCAACCATCTCTTGAGAAGCTGCTAGCCTCAAAGCCAAAGACGGTGAAAAATCAGCCCCAAGGCTCCAAGGGAGCCCATCAGAAACATAAATAATGAAGGTCATATCCTGGAACTATAGAGGTATGGGGAGTAAAATCAAGGAAGAAGCCATTAGAAGTTTAATAAGAATATAATCTCCTGACATACTTCTCATCTAGGAGACCAAGCTAGAAGACGTAGTCTTTCTGCATGCAAACAAGAAACTCTGGAACAGAAGTGAAGCAAGAGAAATCTCTGCCCGAGGAGCCTCGGGAGGACTAGGCACCATATGGAATGCAAGAAAATTTTCAGTTATCTATGAGGCTAGAAATACTCATTGGTTGCTGCTAAAAATGCAACATCTGGTCACCAAAGAAATTTTCTATCTTTTCAATGTATACTCCCCAATCAATATTGGGGAAAAAAAGGACTGCTGCGACACTATAAGGCACCAAGCAGATCTAGCAAACTTGGAAAACATAATCATTGCTGGAGATCTCAATCTCACTCTTCATTCGTCTAAAAAAAGAGGAGGCAGCATAGTTCGAGATCCGGCAATGGAATGGTCAGAGGATCTTATGCAGGACTAGGACCTGCTGGACATCAAACCTACTTCCGGTAAGTATTTTTGGTCTAAAAAAAGAACTGGTCCAGGCCATATTGCTGCCGGACTGGATAGATTTTTCATTCAAAGTTCCTTTCTGTTATTAGGACTAGAACCTAGAATGCATATTCTCTCTAACAGCACCTTGGATCATAAACCCATCAAGCTAGAACTCCAATCCCATCTAGATCTGGTCCCTATTCCTTTCAGATTTAGCCCTCTCTGGGTCAAGGAGCCAGATTTCATGCAACTAGTCAAGGATTGTTGGAAATAGCCAGTCAAAGGCTCCCCCTTCTTTTTCTGGGAGGAAAAGCTCAGAAGGGTGAAAGGGGCACTAAAAATATGGGCCAAATCGTTGCCCAATCCAGCTACAGAAAGAAAATTTATCAAAATATCTCTAGCCATTCATAAACTACAAGTGGAGGATGATATCATTACTGATGAGATCTTAGACAAAGAGGTGCACCTTCACCAGAGTTTTCATAAGGCCTACTTGGCTGAAGAAGAATACTGGAGATTAAAGTCCCAAAGCCTTTGGCTCAAAGCAGGGGACAGGAACTCTTCTTTCTTCCACAAACAAGCCCAGGCCAGGAAATGCTTCAACTCAATATCTGAGATCAAGGAGGAGAATGCCATCCATAAGGACTTTGAGGACATCAAGAAAGTAGCCTTCTCTCACTTCAAAAACTTGTATAGTGAGGACACGGATCTGGATCAATATCCAAATCTGTTAGATATTGTTCCACATTCAATCTCTCCCAGAATGAATGCTCTCCTAGAGGCCAAAATCTCCAAGATCGAAGTTAAAAATGCCCTTTTTTCCATGGATCCTGATAAGGCCCCTGGACCGGATGGTTTCTCTACCAGGTTCCTACAAGTTTGTTGGCCGATAGTTGAAAAGGATCTCTTCAAAATGGTCCAAAAATCCCAAGATTGTTAGAAAATCGGGGGCAGCACAAACTCAGCTTTTTTAGCCCTCATCCCTAAGGAGAAAGGAGCCAGCAACTTCAACAGATTTCGCCCAACCTCCTTATGCAATATAGGGTAAAATCTAATTGCCAAAGTGATTGCAAATAGATTGAAGCACATTCTTCCCAAAGTTATTTCAGAGAACCAAGGAGGCTTCATCCAGGGCAAGCAGATTGTGGACAACTTCACCTTAGTCCAAGAGGCAATTCACTCAAGTTTACACCAAAAATAACAAGGTATGGTTATCAAAATCGATTTAGCAAATGCATTTGATCGAGTAAAACATAGCTTTATGTTAAATGTCTTGAGCAAGTTTGGTTTTGGTGTAAGTATCATAAATTGGATCTGGGCTTGCATCTCAGAGCCCTGGATTGCACCTCTAGTGAATGGCAGAGCCACAGATTTCTTTAAAGCCACGAGAGGTCTTAGGCAGGGGTGCCCACTCTCCCCTTTTCTCTTTGTCATCCAAGCCTCGGTTCTCAGCTTTCTGTTAGATAAGAAAATGCAAGATCAAGATATCAATGGACTTTGTATAGCAAGAGGGGTCAAAATCATAAACCATGCCCTCTTCGTAGATGATACCTTGTTATTGGGGGTTGCCACTGTATCCTCAGCCTCCAAGTTCAAAGCAGTGCTGGATGACTCTTGTGAGGCCTCTGGCAGTGTCTTAAACAAGAACAAATGTCACATTTACAGCTGGAATACTTCGCCCAGATTGCTCTCTTCTATTGCTAGATGCCTGGGCTTTGCAACCTCCTCTTCTTGGACCTCATTTAAATATTTGGGCCTTCCTGTATTTCATAAAATATCTCTCAGTAAAGACTGGCTCCCTCAACTTGAGAAATTTAAGAGCAAGCTTCAAGCCTGGGGTTACTCCTGGCTCAACATTGCTGGTAAATCATTTCTTATAAAATATGTGCTCACCAGTCTTCCCCTATTTCATTTCGTTGTTCTTCTTGCTCCGGTGATTATACTTAGAAAAATGGAGGAGTGTATTAGGTGCTTCTTCTGGAAGGGAGGCAAACAGAATGAAAACAAACTGCCTCTAGTCAACTAGGAGACCATCTCCAAGCCTCTTTGGGAGGGCGGATTGAACTTTAAAAATCTCAGTCACCAAAAAATTGCTATGGGAGCGAAATTAATATGGAAAATTATCGCACCCAAGCTAGGCTGGGCTCAATTGGCTCTCTGGAAAAAATACTTCAGAGGTCCTTGCACCTGCTGTTTGGACACTTCGATTCATCTCCCTAACTCTTATTTCCTCAAGATTTATGTCAAAGCTGCTCCTCTTATCAAATCGCATTCTTTTTAGGTCCCAGGAAACTGGAAAAGGATAAATATTTGGACTGATAGAATTCTAAACGCTGATCCAATTGAAGACAGAGGCTCTATCAGTGCGCTACGTTGCTGGATGGAAGAAGCTAGGATGAAAACGTTGTGGGATATTTCTGTGTGGAATGACTCAAATTGGGCAAGCTGGAAACAAGTCGATGTGCCAAGTAATCTGCAGCAGGAATGGCATTCGTTGTTGGGATTTCTCCATGGCATGGCGCCCATTCACATCTGCAAAAAATACACGAAAGGCTGGGGACAGAAGGTAAATGGGTATGTTGTTGCAATGGGTTATGATAAGCTGAGGGAGAGGCCCTATGTTCCCCCTGATCCAGTGCCATGGCAAGGCATCTGGCGCTGCCCCTTGTGGCCTAAAGTGGATTACTTCTCTTGGCTCCTATGCCAAAGTAAAATTCTCATGCATGAAAATCTGCAGAGGAAAGGGTTTCACGATCCCTCAAAATTTTCTTTGTGTAAAGAAAATTCAGAGAGTGTTACCCATCTAATGTTAGAATGCAGATTTTCTATGCAGATATGGTTTACATTCCTTCACATGCTGAACTCCAACATCACGCTCCCAAGTTCCACTGCTGAGTTATTTTCTAAGTGGGCGAACAGGTATCTCGATCCTCCTCCAAAAAATCAGGTAATCAAAGCTACTTGGTCTATTCTCCCCAAAGTAATATGCTAGCAGATTTGGCTTGAACGAAACAAAAGAATTTTCAGAAACATTGAGCAGAACCTCAAAGCAATAGAAATCAAGATCAAATGTCATCTAAAAGAGTGCCTGATTGACTTAAAAGACGACTATAACCTTAGTCAACAAGACATAGCTTGGGGCTCTTTCCTTGATTTGTGTTTCCAAAAAGATGTAAGGAATGCCCCTCCTCCAAAAGCCTGGCAAATAATAGAATCCGAAAAATACTTTCAAGACTAGATCATAAATCAAAGAAGACACTCTCTCTTCTATTATGGGGCAGCAAAGGGAAATCCAGGCAAAGCTGGTGCAGGTGGCATTATTTTAAATCCAGATGGCAAAACGACACACTCCTTCGCCTAGGGGTTGGGCCACTTAACCAGCATTCAAGCTGAGGCTTTAGCTCTCTTTCAAGGACTCAAGCTTCTCAAAGCCTTAAAAATTAGTGAAGAAAATTTATTTGGCGACTCCCAGATCATCATAAACGCAAATGTATCTAACTCTCCAGCTTTGGACTTAAAACTCACAAGACTGATTGCCAGAATCAAGGACTTGGAAAACTCTTTCTAGAAGTTGAATTTCTTCCATGTGCTGAGAATTAACAATAAAGAGGCGAACATCGAAGCCAATAAATTTTCCCTCCTTTCTGCTGGGGTCAAGATGAAGGACGAAGAAGAGTCATGGGAACCCATTCCATAAGCTAATTTGTTGCCATGTTTTACTGTTTTCTCTTAAGTCAATTTTTTTGTATCTTTAAATTTGGAAAAATTTCTGAAATCGAACCCATAGTAACATCACTAAAGAGAAGGATTCCAAGCATTAGTCCCACAATCATCCTTAGTAGGGAGGTGCAACGGGCTATAGTCCTACTTCATGTAATCATAATTTTGGCATTTAGGCCAAGTTTGCAATAATATTCCATAACCGTTACTATAAAAATTAAAATTAAAATTAAAAAAAAAAACAAAACAAAAATCATTGTACCCCGGATGCGGGTGATCAACCACAGGTGTAAGTTGATATGGTTTTGGGTTGGCACGTGGATTCATTACACCGCCACCCAAACTCACGCGAGGTTGCATTTAATTCTGCCCACCGTCCTTTGTTACACTGCATTAATGCAGCACAAACACCAAGACCAGCCTGCTCCCATAACAGTTATGGCGTTCTCTGGAAACTTCATTCCCGCTCTGCCTCCCTTGCGCTCACGCTGCTCCCCTGTTGTTGCAGAGCGCAACTCTCGAACCAGCACGGGGAGACGTTGTTCCATTGTTTGTTGTATTGAAATTACGCCCGATCTCCACATTTCGCAGAGCCCTCTCTGCACTCTGAGGCTCAATTTGCTCAATGCGAATTCCCCTACTTTGAGAGAATTCCCTCTGCACACCCTTCAGACTCCCTTGCTCTCTCATACTTCCACCGCTCTTGCCCAATCCGTCTCCAGTCATTCTGCTGTTCGAAAGCTCCACTCTGCTCAGAGGATAATGTTGCGCCTTTGCCAGCGTATGCACTGCAGGAGAGGCAGCAGTCATGGACAATCCTCTTGCCAACCCTCCACATCCATTACTGACTCCTCCTCCCCCTCCTCTGATAATTTCATTGGTCGTTATCCTGAAAATAGAAGTGGTCGTGGGTGTGGGAACCATGGGCAATCTCAATTCGAGATGGGCTCTCCCCACATCCCTACCTCTCAGACCATATTCCCTGCGCATTCCCAAACTGCCCAACTTCGTTTCCCCTGCTCTCTGAACAGGCCTACAGTCATTGCCACCATCACCATCGAGCTCAAGGAGGAACCACCCGGTTCGGATGCTGAGCAAACTGGTGTTGGGAAGGAGACGAGCATTGTCGACAAGCAAAGCACTCCTCCTAATGTAGGTTTGAAGAGGAAGGCTCCCAGTTGTGGTGAACACCAGGACTTAGGTGACTTCAAGCAAGGCTGCTCCAACGACCAGGACGACTTCAAGCGAGGCGGCTCCAACGACATTGAAGACAAGCAGGCTGAGGTAGATGATTTGTATGCTTATGGTTGTCGTATTGTTGAAGAACCCCCATCCACTTCTCATGATACATAATTTGGTCAGAATTAGCAGTTTTTCTCTCCACAGTCTTTCGGCAAAGTCATGTTACTCAGTGCTCTTCATGCTATCTCATCTATGGTTTCAGTTTTTTGGTCATGATACTATGTTAATGGTCCAAGGCCATTTTCCCCTGCGTGGGCGGCATGTTCTAGTTTTTCTAGCATGGGTTAATGGTCTATTTTGTCCAGGATGTCTGGTAAACAATCTTCCAACATTTTTGCATTGTAAGAATGCCGCTATTTTGGGCAAGTTCTGCTGAGGCCGACGTCTCTTTGTAAAATTTTTGTTATATTAATAAATTAGTCAAATTCAGAAAAAAAGAAAGAAAAAAAACAAAACAAAAATCATTGTAAAATAAGCCATGTGAAAGTTATGAGAGACTAACACAATGACATTACCACAAGAACTTGATATACATGTCACATGGAAAAACCAAAAACCATGAAACAACTATCATAAAAACCCCACAAACATATCGACAATAGAAATCCAATCATCATAGCAAGCAAGAAGCATATACTATTTCCAAACAATTCTCAAAAGGACTTTCAACTCCAGTCTCTATCAAAGCACAACCACCTCTTCACTTTGTTTAACTAGTGACTAGTTGTCTTCACCTTGTGAGAGAAAAATACTTGTAAATTTTCACGTAAAGGTTATGAGGTGGACTTTAATTGGGTCTAACTCAAATGGTTGAGAAAGGAAATGTAACTTTCACCATTTGAGTTCAAATTTAACTCGTGACATGTTCTCTTTTTGTAAATCAATTATAATTGAAAGTTTTCATAAAATAGAAAGAATATCTCATTGTCATTCTTATTCACAAACTAAAAGTGATATAAGTAATTACATATTATAAAGTAAAAGAAAAGTGATATAAGAAATTACATATTCTAAAGCAAAAGGAAAATAACAAACACTTAGCCTCTTTAACTCTCATATAAGTGTCATATGAGAACATGGGAAGGCCAATAACCACATAAGGTTTGAAGTAAAATAAATTTTTAGGTAAAGGTTATGAAGGTGGGATTTGATTGGGTCTAATTCAAATGGTTGAGAAAAGAAATATTTTCTTTACTATTTGAGTTCAAATTTTACTTGTGACATGTTATCTTTTTATAAAACAATTATTAGTTGAAATTTTTCATAAATTTAAAAAAAAAAAAAAAAAAAAAAAAACCATTGTCATTGTTATTCTTATTCACAAACTGAAAAATAAAATAAAAAATTACATTTTATAAAGTAAAAAAAAATAACAAAAATCTCCCCTCCTTAACTCTCATATAAGTGTCACATGAGAAAACCAATAACCACAAAACAATTACAATAACAACCCCACAAAAGCACACACTCCTTCTAGACAATCCTAAAATAAAAGCATCTTAACTCTACTTCTCTATCAAGCACAACCATCTCTTTCACATTCTTTTTCACCTAGTGGAGAAAAATTCTTGTAAAATTTGAAGTTAGAATTATGTTAATGGAAATTAATTAACTATAATTTGAATGATCTATAGAAAAAAATATTGTTCTCTCCATTTAACTTCAAATCCTGGTTATGATATATTCACTACTTTTTATAAACCATAAAAAATATTTACTCTCGTTTATAATATATATATATATTAAAAAAACGTTATAATATATCACTCTTTATGAATCAATTATTAATCAAAACTCTTCATAAACTATGAGAAATAATCACTCCCATTTATACCTTAAAAATAAAATTATAAAATTAAGTATTAAAAATATATATACAGCCCAAAAAAACAGACAAACAGCTTCCCACCTCAGCTTCTCATACATCCCTTTCATACATCCAAACACTAAAATAACTTAGCTCAACCTTCATGTGAATAAAGACGCTACCATGCTTATAGTTTATTAGGAGACAGACTCAGCACTAAAAGGATTTAAAAAAATTGAGGTTGATTATGCCTAAGATTCCCATAATTGTTAGGCATTTTTTTTAATTAAGAAAGAGTTGACCAATTGTGGCAACAATATCTAGCTACATTAGGTACCTTACATATAATATAATAAGCATGTCTCTCTAATATTAGAATTATGAATAAGTATGCAGGGACCCATGTACTTTATATTTTAAATCCAAGTAAAGTACTGTTGCATTAAAAAATATCAAGAATTCTGGTTGTGAATTTTATTATAATGCTATAGCCAAAATTCCTACTCATATGATGTATGTGTAACCTTTGTGATTGAATAAAAAATATTTGTAAAAAGAAGTGTTATAATATATAAATAATTGTGTCTCAAAAAATGTGTCTGCCACTTTATGGAGTTGCTCTAGAATCTTGCATACATGCTTATTTATTTATTGGTTACATAAATTGAATTACAAAATTGAACATGTATTTCCTAAAGATGCTCATCAGAATTTTCCATATTTGATTCTTTTGAAATTTTCATGTTAATGAACTTTATCAAAAGTACATCAATGAAATTTTATACAGCCTTAACATTTAAAGGTTTAATTATTTTATTAAGGGAAAATAATAAATAAAGTAAATTTATTTGCAATTATTTTAAATTCCAAATTTTTTGTATATATATATATATATATATATATATATATATATATATAATTTTTTATTATTATTTATATAAATAAGAACAAATATATAAAGTTTATTAATTTTGAAGGAACATTTATTTATTTTTTTAATTTAGAAATTAAATTTTTTTTGAAAATATAAATTCATTATGATGTATCTTCTTTTTTCTTTTTTCTTTTTTTTTTTCTTTTTTTTTTTCTATTTTAATAATTAAATAATTTTATTCTTTTCAATTTTTTTACAAATATTTTTAGTTTAATTTTAAAGAATTTATTATAAAGGTTTTTTTTTCTAATTTTAAATATTAAATGAATTTATTTGTAATAATATGAATTCATTGCAATGTGTTATTTATTATTTCTAATTACAACATGGTTTTAGAAATTTGAACCCACATTGTTAGAGAAATAAATTGTTCACCAAACCACTTGAGCTAAAACCATTACACTTTTTTTACAAGGAATTTTGATAGACCTACTTTTCTGTTTTAAAATATAACTAAGCACTTATCTCTCTTTTGATTATTTGAAATAGTCACTAACATAAATAAACAAGGACTTTTCCCAATATAAAAATCCATCGTATATGAAGCTATTTTAAATAAATTGAAATTCTAATAAGAAAATCTATCCTATATCAATTTATTTTTAAATAAATTAAAATTTTAATAAAAAAAATAAAATATCTCAACTTTATTAAATTATTATATTTTTATTAAAAATGAAATAATCACTTTTAAACACTCATAATAAGTTGATTTTTACCAGGAAAAGTTTCTTGAACTTCTTTATTAATCAAAAGTATTATTTAACTAATCTTTAAAATTTTATGTATAATGGGTGTAATAGAAGGATATTTAGTCTTTGAGACTTATCATGATAAATTAAGTCACTATAGGGTGTCTCACTAAAAGAGGATGCCTAGCCTTTGAGTCTTATTACCATAAGTCATATCTCATTGAGAATTTGAACCCCCAAGTAGAAAGAGTGTGAGACATACCTCTCAATTATTTGAACCATTACCTCTCAACAAAATATAAGAAAATTGGATATAAATTTAAACACTCATAAATAAAAAATAATTAATCTTTAAACTTAATAAAACATACTATAATATAAACAACAATTTTTTTATGGTATTATGCATTTACAAGGGATTCTTTTCATACCACCTATTTATGTTTTTGGATGCTATGTATATATTATCCAGTTTTGATATTAATGTATAAAAATTCATTTAAGATAGACATCAACATAAACATGTTATACGAACATAATTATATTGTGATATCTGATTTTACAATTTAATAGGGATAAACTAGATATTTTTAAGATATGTTTGATAAAATCAACTGCATCATGTAATTTTCATTTTCTTATTAATAAAAATTAAAAATTTTCTCAGAATCTAATATAAAAACAAAAAACAAAAATGTTAAAATAATATTAAATTATGATAGGTATTTATCCATTAAACATAATTTTGATTATCAAAGTTTTTAATTATAACATTTGTAATAATTAAAAAAATCATAAAATAGTTATAAAATCCCTAGAATACTTATAAAACTTCTACCAAAAGTAAATAGCATAGAATGTTTTTAAAATTCCCACCTTAAAAAGAGCATAATGTCCAGGCAACTTGTATGAATATAAACAAAAACTAGTGTGCATCATGATCAATCATGGAAAGGGAAACATATCCTAGTACTATATCTTTGAACTTAAATTATTTCATGTAACACACTATATTCTATATCTTTGGTGTTGGGTCATTTCCTGTTAAAGGTTGGCATTTTGAGGGCGTGCCCTTTTTGTCATTTTATATGAGGAGGAAATATATTAAGAAACTATTTTTTTTGGCTTTGGCATCAACCTAGAATAATGAATATGACTTCTGGCATTTTGTCTTCATCTGATGATTGAGTACATGTCTTATCTATTTTACTCTAGATAAAGGGCATGAAACTAGTCAAGAAATCTCACATGGAGGCCAATGCAGCCTTCAAGAAAACAAGAAGAGTGACTACCAACGTATGAAATTGTCCCCAGCAATCATCACGATGTTGAGTTTAGTTTATATGTGTTTTTCATTTTGAAAATGGTATTTTTTATATAAATAAAAAAAAATAAAAAAAAATAAAAAAAAAAAAAATATATATATATATATATATATATATATATATATATATATATATATTATATTTATTTATTTATTTATTTATTTATGTTGGGTGAGTAAATAGCTTTTGGGATGTAAAATGGGACCCAAGTCATAGAACTAATTTTGGAAAAAAAATACCAAAATTTATGATGGTGAATTTGGTTAATATGTGATTTCCATTTGGAAATTGATAGTTTATCATTTAAGGGAAAGAAATTATGTGTAGATATTTTTGTGGTAAAGAGAGTAAATAAATATTGTGATGTAAAATGAAAGTCAAATCAAAATACAAAGGAGGAAAATATGAATTCATATGAACATATTTTTAATAAAATAAAGTATAAATAAATTATTTTTAAAGATATAACCATTAAAATAAAATAATATTTTTATAATAATTTAAATAAACTATTTAATAAATTTATAATAAAATTTTAATAAAATCATTATATCAGTTGATTTAAATTTCAAATATAAATCTTATATATGAAAAATTCAAAAACTTTTAATATTTTTTTTTCACTTGCCTCAAAACTTTATTAAGAACCTCAATAAACATATTTTAATATAAATTTAATAATAGTTTCACATCATATTATACTATGATATTTAAGTATTTAATAAAGTTTATTAATATAATAAACATAAGTATGGTTTAAATGAGATTTAGATTAAATTTATTTTTATTTCCTATCTATTAAGTGGGGAGAGGGATCAAATCTCTTTTCACTATAAAAGAGGTTTGCATCTCAAGAGATTTGGTCTTTTTCGGTACTTATTAGATTCAAAGTTAAGATGGATCTAGGCCGGTTTAATTGTTAATTATAATAAATTATCAGCCTAGATTCATCTTAACTTTGAATCTACCAAAATTCTAGAGGGACCAAATCTCTTGAGGTACAAACCTCTCTTCGAGTGAAAATAGATAGATTCATCTTAATTCTGAATCTACCAAGCTTATAGAGGGACCAAATCTCTTGAGGTGAAAACCTATTTTTCGAGTGAAAAGAAATTTCATCCCTCAAAACGCATTTATCAAGATTCGAGAGGGACTAAATCTCTTGAAGTGCAAAACTCTTTTAGAGTGAAAAGAGATTTGATCACTCTTTTAAAGTGAAAAGAGATTTGATCCCTCTGAGTGCATGGTAGATCTGAAATTAAGATGGATATGAGCTAGTTTAATTACTAGCCTTTAAATAGGCTAAATTAGAGAAGAATACTATGGGAAAAAACATCGGTTAAAAATACCATGAGAAAAAGCATGGGGTGAAGTCTGAAAATGTTAAACATAAAAGTGTTTTTCACTCTAAAATAGGTTTGCACATCAAGAGATTTGGTCCCTCTCAATGCTTAAACCCAAGCCTACTTCTTGAGTCTTATCACAAGGGGCCAAAGATGTTCCCTAGTAGAATTGAAATTGAGTGGAGGGGATAACACCCCATTGTGCCAACCACTCATAAGAAACCTTAATTAAAATTTTATTATTCATCAATTTATTGAATAAAAAAAAGTTCCCCCTCTTTCTTTGTTATTAAACCTCTCTATCTCTTTTTTCTCTTTTTCTCCCCTACTCTCTTAATATTTCTCCTTAATATCCTCAAATCCTAGTTCTCCTCGACTTCTCTTCCTTATTATGACTTTAATATTTTTCTTTCTTTGTTTAGACCCCTTCGTTACTTCTCTTCTCTCTTCTTACTTTAATTTTTTTCTTTCTTTTCTCTCTACATCTCACGTTCTTTTTTCATCTATACATTTATTTAATATATTTTATTTTAGTCTTATTATTTCTTAAATCAAATTCTATAACTTAGATCTATCTTTTTAAATGTTATTTTATCATAAAAATTTATCTTTAGACCCCTTCATTCAAATAATATATGTGTTGCCTATCCAAGGGGTCTTGGATAGACAGTGATTGGGTGCTCTGTTAAGGGACTCCTTGATATGAAGTCATCGGTTCAATTCGCCACCCTGATTGAGGTGATATATTGGACATGATGAAGACGTAGTCCCACCAAGCTTACTATCATTGTATCCAATTTTTGTTTTCTCTAAATTATTATAATTATTATTAGTAGTAGTTGCCTTGTAAGGGGTTATAGCATTCACCTAGTTGTCAAAGTGTGGTGACTTTGCATGTTTTTGTTGGTTTTTTGCAATTTTAATCAAAGTTTGGGAAAAATGTTGAATAAAGTGTGTTGACTTTGTAGCATTCACCTTGTTGTTAAAGTGTGTTGACTTTGCATGTTTTTGTTAGTTTTTTGCAATTTTAATCAAAGTTTGGGGAAAATGTTGAATAAAGTGTGTTGACTTTGCATGTTTTTGTTGGTTTTTTGCAATTTTAACCAAAGTTTGGGAAAATTGTTGAATATTTCTATATTACGTAAATTAAAAAATAATTTCCTAATTTCCTAGAAATATTATTTCTAATTTTCAATTGGCTCAGTGAAATTTGATGGGACATAATTCCCCTGTTGGAGGGTGTTTTATTTTTGGTATTTTTCAATCCTCACAATTCATTTAAAAATAAAAATAAAAAACTAATTTTTTGAGTGGTTATTTTGTTGATGAGGGCATGAAACTAACATGCATGACCCTACTATGTCTGACACTACTGTTATGTTTGATGCTGCTATTGTGATCCATTAAGTGGGGGGTTGAACTATTGTGCAGAGGAATATTGGTATTCATCACCATTATTCCACATTTCGCACAGAGAAATTTAAATATTTTGCGAGCATCCATTTTATTGAAGTTTTAGTGAAGTACAGAATAAAAAGAGAACACGGAGCCTGTTATCACTTTGTAATTTCTCAAGGCTAAAGAAAGAAATCACCGAGGTAACTATCAACCACTTTTGGAGATTAGGATCTAGCCTTCCTAATGCTCAGAGACGGTTGTCTCTTAATGATTTAACTTTGTTGTTTTAATTGATTTTAGGCTAGTTATGTAAGATTGATTTGGTTTGATTTTGATTTCTTGGTGGAATTACTGATTTAGATGGATAGGTGTATTTTTACTTTCCATTGGGCTATGGATTCAATGTATCAAGAAAACAGGATAGAATCAAGTCATAAAGGAAGTGTTATAGGGCATGATAGCTTAGAAAAATCAGATCTTTAAGGCTGAATGGTGAAGTGGTTTTAATTCAGGATCAAGGAGCAGTTAAGGATTCCTTAAACCAAATGATGAAAGAAGGTGAAAGAGGTCAATCGGGATTAGAGAGAAATTAAGGAGTCTCAAAGCTAGATATCAGGAGAAAACATTAAAATGAATAGTAGTTCAAAACAGAGTGTATTTAAACAAATTCTGCAATAAAATTCTTGTTATAACATTTAAATTTAGAAAACATTCAATTTTATGGAATACTTAAAGAAATAACATGTACAGTTGAAATATACTTCACTGAAGTATCTCAACACATGAATCCTGTAAAGAAATTCCTTTATTACTTGTCCTGTCTGTCAACTTGAAAAAGGTACAATGAACCCTCAGATAGTAGATCGATTCAACTATAGAAATATTCAAGAATCCACCCTCAATCCTTCGAATTGATGAAGTATTTATACAACTTATTATAAAATATCCTATCAACTGACTAGGATTTATTCTAGGAAATAAAATATCTGCATGAAAAAAGGGAGTTGCACCTTTCTAACTAACTGAAATCTAGCGCTACTTCTCTGATTGTGGTTATTTGTTTGTTTCTCTTTCACGTTGTCTTCTTTCATCTGGCTGCTTTCATATGTTTTATCTTTAACCTGCCTTTCTTTTCATCTATTCTGTAAATCACACTAACTCTCTTGTGTTTCTTTGTTTTTAGTAAAAAATAGATTTTACTAAAAATACATATGTAAAATACAAAAAATTTCCTGGAGAGTAATTTGTATGCATTTTTGTTTTTGCTGGTGTAATGTTTTTATCTTTGTTTAACATTACTGTCTCTGAGTAAATTGTTTCTTCCTGCTATGTTTATGGTTTAACTTAATTTTCTTTTTGTATGTAAAACTTATATTGAGTGAAGCCTATGAATTCATATCCCGAGAGTCTGGAATAAACAAGTTTTGGAACTAGTATCAAAATTGTTTGTCCAATCTCCTGGTCTTGCTAATTGCCTGCAAAATAAAACAATTGTTAATAAAACACAGGTTTGCAGGGAAGCAAAAATGGTTTCAGGGAATAGGGAGGTCTGTGGAAAGAGTCCAGACTGTAGAGGTTTCCATTCTGCTTGGAAATTGCTTTTCATTTTCACAATTAAAACATAGATAGGAGAATAATGGTAAAGCAGGGTTTTGTAACTTGAATAGGTTATCGCAAGGCGCAGAAATGGTTTGTTTCACAGCGTAGAAGGAGTGGTGGTTTAACACAACGCAGGGTGGATATGTAGTTTGTCGCATAGTGGAAGGGGTTTGTGGTTTATCGCACTCATAAATGGTGGTTTGGCGGTTTTTAGGATGGGGGTGCGATAAGCTCTGGTGGCAAAACCACCCATTTCGCACCAACCACACAACCCCACGCCGCCCCCCCCCCCCCCGCGGTTTTAAACATCAGACTATCGAGGAGTGCGAAAGGATGTGGGGGCCATCCGATTTGGTCTGTGGTAATCGAACGGATGGTAAACTGACGGGGTTTCAAATAGGTGGGGTCGGGATATTAAATACATGAAGGGGTAAATAATATAGCGAAGGGTTTTAATATAACGATGGGTCATGAAATTTATTTAAGTGGATGCTTAAAATAAAGTGGGGCCGGGGAAAAGGTTAAGTGAAGGGATAATATTATAAATGGGTTAAATGATATGGGGGAGTTCAAATAAACTATAGGCTAAAAATAATATAAGGGGTCTGGGGAAACATATTTAGCGGGGAAAAACTATAGGTTAATATGATATAAAGGGGTTGGGAAATATGATAGCAGAGTGTTTGAAATACATTAGGCAAGGGGTTAAATAAGTAGGACTCGATAGATTGTAACCATTTAAAACTATACAAAAAGTGGGTTTTCACTTATTTTATTGGAAAAAGCGGAGTTAGTAAATGGGAAGTGATTTTTCAAAGGGAAATGGGCTTTTAGCTAGGGAAAGGGGTTTTAGGAAGGGAAAATGGTCAGAATAAGGGGAAAGGGATATTTATCAAAAGGGAAAGGGTTTTTACAAGGGAAATATGATTGAATAAAGGGAAAATGAAGAAGGAAGGGGTTTTTCGAATTAGGAAGGGGAAATTAGTAAGACATTAGTGATAAGAGATAAACCAAATGATGCTTTTCATAACCCTTGAAAGTAATCTACCTACCCTTTATTTATCCTAACATTTTATTTCCTTTATTGGGTGCACTTGAGTTTGATGACCCTTTTATTTTCTTTAAATAAGAAAACTAATCGATTTCTATCTTTATAACTTCCAATGGCTTAGATTAAACTGATGAGCTCACTTTTATTTTCTACCTAACTGCTAATCTGCCAAGATTAAATAGTTTGGTAAGATCTTTATTCACTAACTATCATGACATGAAATTTAAAGGCATGAATGAATCAAGATTAAACTATATGATCTTGATGAATTGTGGCATTTTGGACAAGTTGCACACAATTTTATTTGCTAAGTAAAGTAAGAGTAGCGGAATTTGAATGTGCAACACTTTCAGGATCTTTTTTTGTTTCTTTTTGTGGGGTTCATATTTTATATCCTTTTTTTTATCTTCTTTCTTTTAGTCCTTTGATTTTTCTTGTAGGACATACCCTCTTTTCATTTTTTAATATGGGAAAACATTTGCAAAAAACAAAGGTATGTACAATATTACAAGATTAAAAATAGCCAATTCAAAATTATGATTCTTATTATTATAGGACCCTAACAACGGCTTCACTTGGGGATGGCATCTCCTTGTGATATGTCAAGAACACCGTCGACTAGTGACCTGGTCCATTGGGTCGATTCTAGGCATGTACACACTTTGTTATATAATCTCTATGACTGAAAATATCAAACTGAAATCACAACCTTTTCTGCAAACTGAAATCTGATCTGAAATAAACTTGTTGCAGAAAACAAAATCCAATCAAACTGAAATTCTACCTACTTACTCTAATCAGCTCTATAACTATTGATTGGGTAAAATGAAACAGCCAATGCAACCATTCAAGCATTATATATATTGATAGATTTTGCTGCATTTTCTTGTTTGTGATCAAAAATGGAGTTTTACAACCCAATAGAAACTTGTCAACAAATATAAATTTGATAAGGGAATATTTAATTTCCTTTGTTGACTCCACAAACTATACAAAAGGATCTTCCAAGGCATATGCACTAATGGTCAATTGATGCAAGCAACTGTACATCTTTTCTGGATGGTCTCCATGCCATGAAACTAAACTGTTATTTTTACCTTTATTTCCCTACAAAATTAACCTATGATTGTCCTGAGATAATCGTAGATTTTCAGATAAGCTTTGTGATGATATTTCTACTGATGATAATGTTTTTCTGACGAGACTTTTATCATCTTGATCCTGAAGCTCATAGTTAGTTAATGGATAAATATTTTGATTGCATTCATCATCCAACACATCAACTGTTGGATCATGAAAAACTTGGAAGGATTGCTGCAACCTATTACATATGGGTTTCAATGGGACTTCATAGATTTCTATAGGTTGCTCATCCTTTGCTTTAGAGATATTATAAAAAACTCCTTTAAAAACCAATGCTTCAAAACATAGTGGTATAGAACTTTCCTGTGTCATTTGATCAGGTATTTCAATGAAATTTGATAACTGTAATTGTGAAATCGAGGAATCCTAATCAAGAGTTTCATTGTCTTATTTGTTGTCAATAACAATACCTAAAGACTGCTAATTTTTTTATTGCATTAAATTTGTCTCTGGTGAACCGAAATTAGGCAAAACAAAGAGGCAAAGGTCCTTCACTTATTTCCAATTTTTTGCAATTTCTTCTTCACTCTCATAGTTGATATGTATTGGCTAATTACTGTATTCGAGCTACTGAAACTGAATTTCCTCATCCCACAAACTAGCTACTGATTTCTTTGTAAAGTGAGCTTGAATTTGGAGAATCTAATTATCATCGTACTTATCATACTTAGGAAAATCATTAAAAGAAGGAATGTCTTCAAACATACACATTGGATCAGCAGATTGCTTCTCCATATATTGATCTATAAATCTAGTTTCTGATTTATGGTAGTTGGGATTAGCATGAAAGTGTTTATGGCCAACAACCTCTTCTTTTTCTGCAATAAGTGGGTCATGATGATCTTGAACGAAAAATACATATTTCATGGTTATTTTTTGTATCATTTCCTCTATTTTACTGTTGTTAAACCAACTCCAAAAATAGAAGAAAAGATATATCAACGCTTTAGAAATAAGCCACTTCGACGGGGCAACCTCCAATACATTACATGAATGAATAATTCTTGGATGATACAAATGACAAAACCTACTTTCTATATATAGGAATCCATGGGGCCACAATGTAATCCTAGTCGACCTAACAATAATAATCTAAGAGCACAATAATAAAAATATGGGGGTTACAAGGGTACAACAATAACAATAAGGGGGGCTACACTAACATAATAAGGGACTACACTATTAATATAGGGACTTAAAATGCCCCTCTCCTTCAAAAAAGTGTTGTCCTCAAGGCTTGATTATTTCTTGATGCTTCTGTATAAAATTCTCATCCTCCCATGTGGAATCTTCTATGGGAAAGTTCTTCCACTTGCCGAGATACTCTGCAATTGATCGTAATTGTCAAGTTCTTGTTTTTGTGACTACTTCAGAACTTCTTTTGATGTGATGTTGATCTTCCTGTTGTTTCATTAGATTATGCACCAAAGTTAGGTTATCCTTGGAGAGTTGGAGAACTTGTTGTTTATGCTCGATGTGATATTCCACTAATTTATCATCCATATTAGCTGTTATTCACAACATTTACTTACCAAAACGTCATGTTTTACCTCTGAAGATGTTAGGTGCTCTGCAATGTTGTTCTTCTTTTCTTCTACTTTCAAATTTTCCTTATAATTAGCAGATTAACTTCTACATCTACTGCAATGTTCTACATCTGTTCAAGTATTGCTAAGTTTCTTTCTCTTAGCTAAAATTGTATTTCTGGATCAAAGGCCTTTGGATAATGTAAGAGAGCTAAGCCAGGAGGAGGTCTTATATTTGTTGGCATTGAATATTAAACTTGATTAAACCTGGCAAAAAAATGTTTTATTTTCTCGTTTGGCTCTCTTTTCAACTGATAATATTATTCTATGATCGTAAAAAGGTTGAATTTGATTATCCATCTATCAAGGAAAAAGTTGAAAAACTGTTGGAAATTTGAGATGCTTGCAATAGGCAGGTTCTTGAACCAACTCCTTACTTTACTTTGCAGAGAAAGAGCAAAAATCCTGATACTAACATCATCTTCATCAATCTCAAATAGGTCCAGATAATTCTCAAAACCTTGAATATGTTTTTCGGTAGTGATGTTACCATTTTCTCCATCAAACTTGGGGAGATATTTGTAATAGTTATTAGGGAAATCATGGAGTATAAGAGGTAAGATGAGTGGCTTATATCTATCCGAAACTTTACAAGGTATAGGTATATGTACATGAATTGTAAGATTAGTCTTGATTACTTGAGGCTTATCAATCAGAAGATGATCATCATAAGTTTCAAAAGAAATCTGCTCAAAGGGATAAGGAGAATTCACATTTACAATCTCCAAAGGAAAGTAATTAAATACTAGTCTAAGATCTTTTCTAAAATACAATATTATACATTGAAAAACCTTCTTGATGAGAAATAACATGATCTCTTGGATTATAATCCAAGTTAAAAACCTGATATTCCCATGTTGTTATTTCAGGTTCATTCATCCAGTGGAGTCATGGATTTGATTTTGAAATTGATTTGGAGTCGCCGAGTGGATGATTTTAACCTTTGTGTGTCTGATAACTATCCACCATCATAGATCGGATCTGATCCTTGTATAATATTTTTGAAGAATATGTTCTTCCCCAGTGGAGTCTCCACTATGTTATCACATTGTAATTTCTCAAGGCTAAAGAAAGAAATCACCGAGGTAACTATCAACCACTTTTGGAGATTAGGATCTAGCCTTCCTAATGCTCAGAGAGGGCTCTCTCTTAATGATTTAAATTTGTTGTTTTAATTGATTTTAGGCTAGTTATGTAAGATTGATTTGGTTTGATTTTTATTTGTTGGTGGAATTACTGATTTAGATGGATAGGTGTCTTTTTACTTTCCATTGGGCTATGGAGTCAATATATCAAGAAAAAATGACAGAATCAAGTTCTAAATGAAGTGTTACAGGGCAAGGTAGCTAAGCCAAAATCAAATCTTAAAGGCTGAATGGTGAAGTGGTTTTCAATCAGGATCAAGGAGCATTTAAAGATTCCTTAAATCAGATGATGAAGGAAGGTGAAAGAGGTCAATCAGGATTAGAGAGAAATCAAGGATTCTCAAAACCAGATATCAGAAGAAAGCATTAAAATGAATAACAATTTAGGACAAAGTGTATTTAAACAAATTCTGCAATAAAATTCCTGTTACAACATTTAAATTTAGAAAACATGCAATTTTATGGAATACTTAAGAAAATAACTTGAACAATTGAAATATACTTCACTGAAGTAGCTCAACACATGAATCCTGTAAAGAAATGCCTTTACTACTTGTCCTATCTGTCAACTTGAAAAAGGTACAATAAACCCTTAGGTAGTAGATCACTTCAACTATAGAAATATTCAGGAATACACACTCAATACTTCGAATTGATTAAGTATTTATACAACTTATTAAAAAATATCCTATCAACTGACCAGGATTTGTTCTATGAAATAAAATATTTGGATGAAAAAAGTTAGTGACACCTTTCTAACTCACTGAAATCTGGCGTTGATTCTCTGATTGTTGTTATTTGTTTGTTTCTCTTTCACACTATCTTCTTTCATTTATCTGCTCTTTTACTTTCTTTTTTCATCTGGTTGCTTTCATCTGTTTTATCTTTAACCTGTCTTTCTTTTCATCTCTTCTGTAAATCACACTACCTCTCTTGTGTTTCTGTGTTTTTAGTAAAAATAGATTTTACTAAAAAGACATGTAAAATACAAAATGTTTCCAGGAGAGTAATTTCTATGAATTTTTGTTGTTGCTGGTGTAAATGTTTTATCTCTGTTTTACCATTATCGTCTCTATGTAAATTGTATCTTCCTGCTCGGTTTCTTGCTTTAACTTGGTTTTATTTCTGTATATAAAACTTATGCCGAGTGAAGCTTTTGAATTCATATCCCGAGAGTTTCGAGTAAACAGGTTTTGGAACTAGTATAAAAAATGTTGGTCCAATCTCCTGGTCTTGCTAATTACCTGCAAAATAGAATAATTGTTAATGAAAACATAGGTTTGCAGGGAGGAGAGAAATGGCTTAAAGGAATAGGGAAGTCTATGGAAAGAGTCTGAATTGAAATGAGGCTTAATCTGGTTGGCAATGGCTTTTAATTTTTCTTTCACAAATTCGCAGAGGTAAGTGAATGGATAGAAAAGAGGATTTTCTTTTGAAAAACCTGTGGATTTTTAAATGGCGCAAGTGTGGTTAGATGGTTTATCACGTTGGCGTGGGGGTTTATAACAGTTGTTATTGCATAGTGCAGGAGCGGACAGGTGGTTTATCACACACAATAAAGGATTGTTTGGTAGTTTTGTAGGAGGGGGTGCGATATAACCTGGTGGTGCTGCGTGGCAGGGGGCGGTGTATAAAACTACCCATTCCACAACCCCCCCTCAGCGTTAATCTTTGGAATGTCGGAGGATGCAAAAGGATGTGGGGGTTGTCTGATTTGGTTTGTGGTAATCAGATGGATGGTAAACTGACAGGGTTTCAAATAAGTGGGGTTGGGAGATTAAAATAGGCGAAGGGGTAAATAATATAGTGGAGGGTTTTAATATAACGATGGGTCAGGGATTAAATAGGCGAAGAGGTTTAAAATCATATGGGACCCGAGGATTTATATAGTGTGTAAGGGATTAAGTGGAAGGGTTAAATGAAAGAGAGGTTAGAAAACATATAAAGCGGGAGTTAATATGAAATATATAAACTATAGATTAAAATAACATAAGGGGGTTGGAAAATATAATGATGGGATGTTAGAAACATACTAGGAATAGGTTTTAAAATGATATCGGGGAGGGTAAATGAAATGAGGCCCGATAGATTTTAATTATTTAAAACTATACAAAAAGTGGGTTTTTTCTTTTCATTTGGAAAAAGTGGAGTTAGTAAAGGGGAAGGGGGTTTTAGTTATGGAAATGGATTTTTAGCTAGGGAAAGGGGTTTTTAGGAAGGGAAAAGGGTTAGAATAAAGGGAAAATGGATATTATCAAATGGGAAAGGGTTTTTACAAGGGGAAATGGTCTCCAAGAGTGGAAAGAGAAATTTTAGCAAGGGGAATGTGTTAGAAGGACATTAGTAACAAGGGATAGACCAAATGATGCTTTCCATAACTGATGAAAGTATTCTAACTGTTAGCCACCTATAAAAAATTTTATAACAAAAGGTGGCTAAAACTGTTTGGAGCCTTCAAGGAACAAATTTTAATGCTAAAAAGTGTTGGCTCTTGAAGACTCTTGAAGGCCTCATGCCTCTATCCAAATCTTCACTATTGTTCCTATCTTAAAAACTCTGAAATTCTGCTAATTTCATTGAGGAAATATTGCTGCAAACACCATTTTCCCCCTCTCCCCTCTTCCAAAAATAACCTCATTTTTATTCCTCCATTTCCCATGAAAATCCCTCATTTTCAGGTTTCTCCCCTTTTCCCCTTCATAAAAATCCCTTTGATAAGGTTTAAGACCCTTTCTTGCCTTATCGAAACCCCCAACAACCATTGAAAATCATTAAAAATCTATGAAAATTAAATTTTTATATATTATAGACTTAATCCCCCTTGGGCTAAGTCTTTAACCCTTCCCCTCCATGTGTCTTGGTGCTAGAACCATGTGCCAGCCTTCCAAGCGCTTATCGCATTGCCCGATTGTGATTAGCCCTTCCTCCATAAACTTCGGTCATATGATTTTCCATATAACCCACGGCCCCACAGTCGGGGACCAATCTGCTTCGAATAAATATTTCCACCCAAAGTATAAACCTTTGTTTATATAAATTTGTCGGTTTTTACTATATAATAAAGCTTCTGCCGGTGTAAAGGTTCTAATCTCTCTCCACCATCGATCTGATCTGTAGATCGACGACGCGCAATCCATCGCCCTGGTGGTCCCCGCCAGCCACTTACTGTTGCAAAACCGAGCGGATTTCATTGCACCGCTTTTGTGAGCGGGGAAGTTTTTTCTATTTCGCAGCAATTCCATTCACCACCCGACGCGTGGCCTTGAGCACTGTTCAAAAACTACCGCTCATCGCACGTTAAAGTTCGAATGTGGAGTGGGTGCGATATTGATGCGTGTCATCTGATCTGAGGCCGCTCATCGGATGGTAGTTTCTCTCTGAATATGCCCATGCGATAACTCGGGGTACGACGCAGTGTTAAAAGCATCTCCACCGTCGATCTTATCTGCAGATCGATGGACCAAAATTCATCACCCTGATTCTTGGTCCAGTCAACATTTCCGGGCCCGGGAGTTTTATTCATCTACATTTTATTGGAAATTTGATGTCCATGCATTTTCCTAAGGTTTATTGGCGCCTGTTCTCCACCGTTGATCGCATGGGCCGATCTCATCCAACGGCCCACGATCGTCCCACACCCCGAACATGATTTTTGATCATTTTTTCGCCGAAACAAAGGTTTTAAACCTTTTTTCCCATTTTTATTTTCTTTTTCTAAATAACGTGACCCCTTCACGTTGTTTAGTCACCCTCGCTCCTGACTGTTGATATCTGCGTGATCAATGGTTCTGATTTAATTTCCTCCCCTGCTCTCCTCTAACCTCCTCTAATCAATCTCGACCGTTGGATGATGCCATCCAACGACCATGCTCTCTCCATGCGCCTTCTGATGCAGTTAACCTATACATGTAGGATTTCATAATTTTTTTGTATTTTTGCAGGGTTCAAATGATTTTTCACTATGTCTGGAGAAAATTCAAAGACAGAGGGTGACGATCCTCTCACCTTCGATTCGTCAAAGAAAATCATTCGCAGAGTTTAAAATTCACGTTTCATCGGTGTTTCATGAGGCATTGATGCCATATCACCCCTGCACAGCCCTGCACACCAATAAACACACCAAGTCAATCACAAATCAAAGAATATAAGTGTTGAGAGACAGAAACGCACCAGCACAGAAGATTGAAGACAAATTTGTGGGGGATTATGGCTAAAATTGATTATTAAAAGCCTAATCCTCCCAAATAAACACAGTTTGAAGAAAATCATGAGTGTTTTCTTAGACAGAGAGCCTATGCTGCCACATCAGGGGATAATTGAATCCCCTAGCTACCACAAAGCCACCTACAGCCTCAAATCAATCAAAGGAAGGTCGAAGTTATTACCAGACCAGGAGATATTTTGCATCAATACAGCTGAACAGTTAATTCAACCAAAGGAACTTATTGTAAACTGTCAGCAGAAGTTATTGAAAGGATAACGAGGAGACTTGAAGTCAAAAAATTATTTCCAGCGAGCCTAATAGTTAATGTAAGCCAATTAATACAGGGGAAATACCAAAAATCTTCTCTATTAAGCCCCTCAAAGGCCGAGAGACAGTGCACTATATTAATTGAACTTAGAAGATATTTTATCCCATTCCACCTCCTCATTTTTTCTATAAATACTACTGGAGAAGATGAGAAAGTGTTGGTTAGTTGATCAGTAGTTGTAATACTGAAACTCTCTGAAATAATACATAGTTTGCTGAAGTTGAAGAACAAATTGAAGTCTTGGAAGCCTTGATGATGTTGTTGCATGATTGTTCTTGAGTAGGCTCTATCATTGGATCCATGAGCTTGGCTTTTGGTGAAGTATTCTGAACTGTTTAATGTTTTCTCCTATTTTCATTCTATTCCATAATTTCTTACTACAATAGGTTGAAATTTTTAGGCTAAGAAATGACTCCTGGAAGCACCTTAGACCTGGTCATCCTTCACTGTTTCATGTTTTCTTCTGTTGAGGTATTTTAAGGTCTTTAATCTCTCTCTTTAGTCCTCATGCTTTTTTATTTCCTTAATAGTTCGAACAGTTGGTTTCAACATGATTTATGGTTCTCCCTGCTTGTATGTTGCCACTTAAAGGCGTGATCTCCTTTGGAAGATCTTTTTGTTTGCGTAAGTCAAGGAAGTGCAATTACGATCTTGCTACTTTTTCCTTGCTTAAAAAGTTGTCTTAAAGGTCTTTTATACTTGTGATCATAGATGTGTTAGGTGTTCCCTCTTCTATGACTGCAATTATCAGTGAATCTTTTATGTTTTCTAAGTCATTTGAAATAAAATCTTTGAGGTAGGGTGTTCCTCGAATCTTAGATTTCATTTTAAAAGTTGTTTTGAAATCATTATTTGCTTAAAGGTGTGATTTGTAGAATTTATGGTTAGCCCTGTCTACCAAATAACTCTTTATTTTTCAAGTTGTGCTTTCAAATTCCCTTTGTTTGAGAATTAAAATTCTCTTTCCAAATCATTGATGTCCATCTCATTCCAAAAACCAAAGGATCCTGTGGCCAAGTTAGATTTTCCCTCTGATATCCCATATCCATTGATGAGTATGTTATGACCTCTTCTTGACTCCATTGCCCAATGAACCAGATGTTTCTCCTCTCTCTATATATTTCCTAGACCTTTCATGTTATGTTGTATCAATTCAACCAAACAAATAAACAAACACCTGCACTTAATAACTAGTCTAAAACCAATACTCAAAGCACACAAGATAAACCTTTGCAAACAAACATTTGAGAGATCCCTCTCTGAGAACAGGAGGACTAGATCCTGGAACTCTAAAGATTGGTTCTGATGTTGCCTTGTCTTTTGATTTGCCAAACTATCAAAACAAGGGACACCAACATAATGGCGATCACAGTGGGACACTGAGTAAAATCTTCAAAATTAAAACACTCACTGTCCAGTATACCATAAGTAACCTTCTTCAAGCACTACCTAACAAATGGTAATCATGATAGGACTTAATTAAATCAGTTACAAACTAAGTAACCCTTAGGATTCTCATTAAACCTTATCAAACCTTGAAGGAATCAGTTACCAAGCCATAAGAGTGAACTTTGTATGATTAAACACTTTAGCTAAGTGTTAAATCAGATTTAGGACACTCTCTTAACCTGTAAGACCAAAATAACTCAGAAAAACCCAAAACATTTCAGTTTGGCTTCATAATAAACATGGTGGTGGAACCATCCAATATTTTACCTTCATAAAAGCTAAATAGTTTCCACTTGGCGACTCCATTAACCCCAGTAGGTATATTACTCATCTAGGTTCCCAAATCTCTTTAGGACTGTGTTAACCAGCCTTGAAGAAGTTTAGAAGCCTAGTCCCATACTAGATAATACATCCTGAGAGGTGAAGCTTCCAGAAACAGTCCCTAAAAATCTCAACCTCTCTCATTTTTGAAAAACAGTCTGGCTTCACATAGGATCAACACTAGATCCCATCCAGACCCAAATCCTCCTTTAATCGTTGACAATCCTGAGAGAATTCTGGGGCAAACTTCTAAATTTGGAAAATCAGCTGCTAACAGGAGCCTCTTAAGAACAAATTATGTCCCTGAAAACCTTGTTGTCTTAGAGGATTCACACTTAGATTTACATCATACAAAGAACATCTTTAGAACTAGATCTCAAGGTGATTTAAACCAAACTGATCTTGACATTGCAGATTTGCAACAAAGCTTCAATAGAGAAGCCTCACCTTCCACTCCTCCTGACTCCCAGCTTCTTCATCACTTTAGTCTTTTCCATAACAAGTTTGCTCAAAATCATTTTGCTGGCCCAAGTATTTCTTCCTCTCCAATTCATACTACCATTGTGCAAAACACTCCTTTTCAGCCAACTTTCACTACTATAAATCCACCTCTTGTAAATCCACCCCTATTTCTAGCCATGGCAACATGGTATGCCCCATTAGTGTTACCACAACCTCTGCTTCCCCTACCAAATTATTACCAATCCAAAATCCCTCACTTCACTAGAAAAGGGTCTACAATAGCTCAACATCATGTAGATAGGATGGAAGATGCATTTGATTACATGGAGATAGAAGAAGAAACTACGAAGATGAGAATCTTCGCTCAAAGTTTAGGAGGAGAGGTAAAGAAATGGTTTAAAAACTTACCTCCTAACAGCATAAATGATCTCCCTGCCTTGCATCAAACATTCATCAACAAATGGGAACTCAAAAAGAATCCTCTCCAAATACTAGTAGAGTACAGCAGCCTCAAGAGAAATCAAGGGGAGAGTGTTCATGATTACTCCACTAGGTTCAATAGCGTTTACAATGCTCTTCCACCTCACATGAAACCTCCTCAAGGCATGGCCTTAGTAAGATATCCCGAAGGCCTTGATGCTGACATGATGTATCAGTTAAGGGAGAGGGATTACTTAACCTTAGAAGACATGCAAAAAGGTGGTGTGAGCGTAGAAGCAAACATAATTGAGAAAAGAAATAGATTGAGATCAGAGAAGAGGGTAACTTATAAATATGACCTACTACCTTCAACCTCAACTTCTGACACAAGAATCAACAACCTAGTGAAGGTAATGGAGAGGATGATTGAGAAGATAAACTTAAATGAGAGAGTGCCACCAAGAGAACCTCAAAATAACCAAAACAGAAATAGAAATCAGAATTATAGAAGAGAAAACAATCAAGATAAGCAAAAAGAAAGTGACCAACAGATTAGACCTCCCTTCCAATAGAACTATGTAGATCAATATGAGGAAGATAGGGAGTTGGAAAGGTTGGGAGAATCTCATGTAAACTTGATTGGATCAGACAGTGGGGATGATGTTTTCCTCACTGAAGAAGAACAAGGTTTCTTCTCTGATCATAGTACAAACACCTATGAAGATTCTGATGACTATAGATTGGGGTTTGAAAATGCAATAATGGAGGTGCACAAACAGTATGATCTTAGGAGCAAGGGGAACATAGATAATTCAAAGGAAAAAAACACTAATTCTGCTGTCAAGAAAAACACAGAAACTCGGCCCAAAAAGACAGCAGAAAAAACCAACATTGTGACCAAGAAACCAGACATAAATAAAGACAAAAGTGTCCAGCCAAATGTTGAACAGAGTACCCCTAGCACTTCAGCTAGTGGTCCTAATAAAACTATCCCAATTACCAGCCCAAACAAGGTTCAGCAAATCAAAATTGCTAAAAAGAATTGAATTGAAAAGACAGATGTAAATATGAACAAGTCAATTGTTCCTTTCAGTCTTGAGGGAGAGATTGCTAAGATAAAAATTACCATTCCCCTGGCTAAACTAGTAACCCAAGAGGTGTACAAAAACCAAGTTTTGAAAGCTTTGAACTTAGGAAGTGATACTGACACCTTAAACTTGACAGATGACAAACCTGATTTTTTGTTTGGTCCAGAAGTTGAGGGAAAATACCAAGAAGGGGTTGTCCCTCCCTTCTATGTTAGCTTGAACATACACGAGAAAATTTTACACAATGCCATGTTAGATTCAGGAGCTTCACACAATCTAATGCCCAAGGTGGTAATGGAAAGCTTAGGCTTAGAGATTACTAAACCATACAAAGATTTGTATTCCTTTGACTCAAGAAGAGTCAAATGTTTGGGTTTAATCAAAGATTTATGTGTTAATTTAGCTCAAATTCCTGCTAAGAGTTTAGTCATGGATATAGTTGTAGCTGACATTCCCCCTAAGTATGGCAAGCTCTTGTCAAGATCTTGGGGAGCCAAACTTCAGGGAAGCCTTCAAATGGACATGCCTTATGCCACCATCCTTTTTTTTAGCCAAAACAAGAGACTATACAGGGAATCCCACATGAAGTACATAGTGAGCAACATATACAAACCAAAAAACTCTCCAATATATTCTATTCAATCAAGTTTAGATTCCTTTATCTTATGTAACGAAGATGAAATTACTCAACAAGATAAGGAAAACATGGATCCAATCAGTTCACTAGAACAATCAAATCTTCCCTTGAATCAAATTCAAAACATTGGCAATCAACATCAACAAGAAAATGGAAATAAGGAAAACATAATGTGGACTATAAACTTTGATGGATCCTGTAATAAAACAAGTGCAAGGGCATGTATTTGGATTCAAAATACGAATCAGAGTTTTTCATATAAATTGGATTTCCCATGCACTAATAATATTGCTGAGTATGAAGCACTTCTCCTAGGCTTACAATTTCTTAAAAAATTAGAAGCCCAGAGGATATCAATCTTAGGAGATTATGAACTTATCATAAGATAAATCAAAGGAGAATACTCAGCTAGAAATCCAAGAATTAGGGAATATCAGAATGCTGCCCTAGATCTATTGAAAACCTTTGAAAAGTATGAACTTATTTTCATTCCAAGAGCACTAAATCATCTAGCAAATGAACTCGCTTTCAATTCCAGCAATTGCCAAATACCTGAAATAAATGAACAACTTAGTGTGAAGGTAAAACACAGGCCTACTGTGCCTGATAACGAAGATCACTGGCAAGTGTTTGATTCTGACAAACACATAGATGATTTCTTGAAATCAGAAAATGATTTCAGCATACTAATATCAGAAACCGGCCATAAAGAAAATTGTTTGTATATTGAACAAATCCCAGAAGCTGAAATGACATATACTACTGATATAAATCATTATGAAAATCTTTTGAAATAAAGACAATTGACAACACAAACCAAGAAGACTTGGAAGTTTTACAATGCAAAAATTATAAAATTCCAAGAGGTCTAGCACCTTTAGAACACCTTTTTGAATTTAACGATGTAGCCAAAGAACCCAGAATGGAGCCTATGGAAACGAATGTAGAAGAGCATAACATAGGCAGTCTAGCAGAACCCACGATGATCAAACTATCTAGCACTCTCCCAACTCACATAAAAATGCAGTACATAGAGCTGTTCAAAGAGTTTAAAGATGTTTTTGCTTGGGGATACAAGGACCTAAAATCGTATGATACCAACATCATCTAGCATAAAATCCCTTTGAAGGAAAATCAAAATCCTTTTAAACAAAAAATAAGGAGAATAAACCCTATTTTATTACCTTTAGTTAAGGCAGAGATTGAGAAGATGCATGCTGCTGGGATCATTGTACCAATTAGATATTCAGAGTGGGTATCAAACTTAGTTTCTGTTAGAAAGAAGACAGGGGAAATTAGGCTCTGTATTGACTTCAGAAATTTAAACAGAGCCTCTCTAAAAGACAACTACCCCTTACCTAAAATGGACCATATACTTCAAAGGGTAGTTCGGTCCAAAAGAGTATCCCTCTTAGATGGGTTCTCAGGTTACAACCAGGTGTTAGTGCTTCTGAGTGATCAAATCAAAACTGCTTTCACTACACCTTGGGGCACCTTTATGTATGTCAAAATGCCTTTCGGATTAATGAATGCAGGGGCCACCTTCCAAAGGGCCATGGACATAGCCTTTTCTGAAGATATTGGATATTTCATAATCATTTACCTTGATGACATAACCATTTTCTCAAAAACTGATGAGGAACATTTGATTCACCTCAGAAAATTTTTTGAGAAGTGTAGGAAATTTGGCTTATCATTGAATCCCAAGAAAACACTCTTTGGTCTCCAAGAAGGTAAACTTCTTGGCCATATAATTTCAGAAGAGGGAATCAAAATAGACCCTACAAGGATAGATGGCATATTACAAATCAGTCATCCAAGAAGCCTCAAAGAGTTGCAATCTTTCATCGGAAAGATCAATTTTCTGAGGAGGTTTATCCCTAATCTTGTTGAGCTATTAAAAAAAATTACAAACATGCTTAAGAAAGATGTCGGTGTAAAATGGACTTTACCAGCTAAACAATCATTCGAACTGGTCAAACAAGCTCTTACTCAAACACCAGTCCAGATTAGTCCAGATTTCACCAAAGACTTTTATATCTTTTCTTTTGCATCTAAACATACAATAGCTGTAGTTTTACTTCAAAATAATGATTCAGGGCAAGAACAACCAACATCCTTCTTTAGTAGTGCCTTAAGAGATGCTCCTCTCAAATATAACATCATGGAGAAGCAAGCCTTAGCATTAGTGAAAGCATTAAAAGACTTTAGGGTCTATATTTTACACTCTCACATAATTTCTTTTGTTCCACATACTGTTGTCAAGGAAATTCTAAGTCAAGACCCTGATGGTAAAAGGGGAAAATGGATTGCAACTATTCTAGAATATGACTTAGAAATCAGGCCCAACAAACTAGTTAAAGGGCAGGGATTAGCAAAAATTATGGCTCAGTCTAACTTTCAAGCACTAGACATGAATATGGTAGATGTGTTGGAAGAAATAGAAGAATTTACTGCTCCTTTTATTGAAGAAACATTTCTGAATTCTCCTTGGTATGCTGACTTTATTTATGTGCTTTTATATTTAAATACCCCTCCTTCTTTGTCTAAAACTAAAGCTAGATTTTTGAAACAAAAAGCTTTGAGTTTTTTCATTGTAGATGGGATATTATATTGGAAAAATGCTGTTGGAATTTTGCTTAAATGTTTACTTGAATATGATGCAGGAAAAATCATGCATGAGTTGCATGATGGAGAATGTGGAGGACACCTCTACTGGAAGGCCACAACAAACAAAATTCTTAGGTTTGGTTACGATTGGCCTACCCTTTTCCCAGACACTCAAAAGTTGGTCATGTCTTGCCGTAAGTGTCAAATTTTTGATGGAAAAAGAAAACTCCTTCCCTTACCCTTACATCCTATCAGAGTTGAGGCACCTTTTCAACAATGGGGTTTAGACTTCATTGGGGAAATTCATCCATCCTCCTCAGCTCAACATAAGTGGATCCTCACAGCCATTGAATTCTTTACCAAGTGGATAGAAGCTATACCCTCCAGGAATGCTAATGACTCTGTCATTATCAAGTTTCTTGAAACAAATATCCTATCCAGATTTGGTTGTCCCAGAAAAATCATAACAGACAATGCTGCTGCTTTTAAATCTAAAAACATGGTTGATTTATGTTACAAATACCACATAACCTTGGGCAATTCCACTGCTTATTATCCCCAAGGAAATGGATTAGCTGAATATTCCAACAAGAGCCTCATCAATATCATTAAAAAACTGTTGGAACAAAATCAGAAATCATGGCACAGTAAACTGGTTCATGCCTTATGGGTTGATAGGTTAACTAAAAATAAGTCAATAAATATGTCCCCCTATCAACTAGTCTATGGCATGGATGCAGTCTTTGCCACCTCAATAGGAGTGCCAGTCATGAAGCTCCTTCAAGAAGTGCAGGTTGAAGACAATGATATGAAGAGGAGAATAAATCAAACCATCCATTTACAACAGACCAGAGAAGAATTTTATGAGAGAACACAGTTGGTCCAAGAAAATATGAAGAGACTTTTTGGTAAGAGAACTAAGGCAGACAATTTCCAAGTTGGAAATATTGTTCTTAAGTGGGATTCAAGGAGAGAAGAGAAGGGAAAACATGGCAAGTTTGAGAACTTGTGGAAAGGTCCCTATATTGTTCATGCTGAAAGGGGTCACAATGCATTTTTCTTGAAAGAATTGAATGGAGAAGATATGTATGGAGGTCCTCTCAATGGCAGAATGATCAAGTATTACTTCTACCAAGAATCATAAGTTTCAAAGCATTCTATTTTTTCATTGTAAATATCATAGTCTGAACACTGCATTCAAAGTTATGAAAATCAAAAATACAAAAACAGAGAAAGAAAGAAAAGAGGGCAGATTGTTAAAAACAATAAAGTTATAGCCCCATACCAAAAAAGAGAAACAAATCTGAAAGTGTGCAAGCTTAAATGTCGCTCCTGAAGAAAACACTTCTAGTTAGTAAAACAACTTAATCTTGGCTAATTAGCTTTACATTTTTTGTTGATAGGATAATGAATTCGATTTGCAAAACTGTTTAATCTTGGTTTATCAGTAGATAGATTAGGATAGAAATTAAAGGTTCAAATATGTTCAAAATCTGAACCTAAATTTCCAAGCAAAGAGAATGACTCGAATCTGTTCTAAATCCCCAGTCACAAAAAGATGTAAAACTGGTTCTAATCAGCTCAAAATTTGAGCCAGTGGATAGAAGAAAAACAACTCAAACAAATTCAAAAACAGAGCTGTAAAAAAGGGTGAAGGAAATGATTTGAAATTTCAGATCCTAAACCTTCTTTTTGTTTTAAATTTTGCGCAAAATAATGTCTATGTGCAGCTTGTTTTTATGTCATAGACCAGCATCAAGTTAGACTGTTCAATCCTGACTTGATTGCTTTTTAAATTTCTGTTGTAGAATTTAGAGAATAAATTCTGTTGGACAGTTTAATCCCAATAGACAATAGATTAGGTAGAGAATCATATGGGCTCAACTGTTTAATCTGAGTCCATGGATAAATAAGGAGTAGAAGTAGATTAGATTTCCTGTTTTCAAAAGAATAAAATGTTGTGAAAGAGTTTGCCAATCCAAGTGCACTCTAAATGAAGAAAAAATGTTAGATCAGTAGGATTGGGTAGGTATAAAGATTGTATTGATAAATCTCCATTGTTGATCCATGAATGCTAATATGTTTCAGAGCATAAGAAGATCATCCATAGAAAGAAAGGCAGCCCAATGAATGAGGTAACTGATCAGCCTCCCAGAGAATCCAAGTCTGAAGTTATTGATGCCTTCAAGAAGGCACCATCCCCAAGTGGAGCCACTGTTAGCCACCTATAAAATTTGTTATACCCAAAGGTGGCTAAAACTGTTTGGAGCCTTCAAGGAACAATTTTATTGCTAAAAAGTGTTGGCTCTTGAAGAC
The DNA here is from genome assembly GCA_034641835.2 of Pinus albicaulis. NCBI lineage: Eukaryota > Viridiplantae > Streptophyta > Pinopsida > Pinales > Pinaceae > Pinus > Pinus albicaulis. The sequence continues at coordinate 1,637,382,526 of CM076579.1, read as the reverse complement.
TCTTGAAGGCCTCATGCCTATGTCCAAATCTTCAGTGTTGTTCCTATCTTAAAAACTCTGAAATTCTGTTAATTTCATTGAGGAAATACTGCTACAAACACCATTTTCCCCCTCCCCCCTCTTCCAAAACTAGCCTCATTTTTATTCCTCCATTTCCCATTAAAATTCCTCATTTTCAGGTTTCTCCCCTTTTCCCCTTCATCAAAATCCCTTTGATAAGGTTTAAGACCCTTTCTTTCCTTATTGAAACCCCCAACAACCATTGAAAATCTATGAAAATTACATTTTTGTATATTATTGACTTAAGCCCCCTTGGGCTAAGTCTTTAACCCTTCCCCTCCATGTGTCTTGGTAATAGAACCGAGCGCCAGCCTTCCAAGCGCTTATCGCATCGCCCGATTGCGATTAGCCCTTCCTCCATAAACCTCGGTCATATGATTTTCCATATAACCCACGGCCCCATAGTCGGACACCTATCCGCTTCAAATAAATACTTCCACCCAAAGTATAAACCTTTGTTTATATAAATTTGTTAGTTTTTACTATATAATAAAGTTTCCGCCAGTGTAAAGGTTCTAATAGCTCTCCACCGTCGATCTGATCCGCAGATCGACGGCGCGCAATCCATCGCCCCGGTGGTCCCCACCAGCCACTTACTGTTGCAAAACTGAGCAGATTTCATCGCACCACTTTTGTGAGCGGGGCGGTTTTTCTATTTCGCAGCGATTCCATTCACCGCCCAACACGTGGCCTTGAGCACTGTTCAAAAACCGCCGCTCATCTCACGTTAAAGTTCTACTGTGGAGTGGGCGCGATATTGATGTGCGCCGTCCGATCTGAGGCCTCTCATCGGATGGTAGTCGCTCTCCGTAGATGCCCGTGCGATAATTTGGGGTACGACACAATGTTAAAAGCATCTCTACTGTCGATCTGATCTGCAGATGGACGACCCAAAATTCATCACCCTGATTCCTCGTCCAGTCAACATTTCCGGGCCCGGGAGTTTTATTCATCTGGATTTTATTGAAAATTTGATGTCTGAGAATTTTCCTAAGGTTTATTGGCGCCTGTTCTCCATCGTTGATCACATGGGACGATCTCATTCGATGGCCCACGATCGTCCTGCACCCTGAACATGATTTTTGATCATTTTTTCACCGAAACAAAGGTTTTAAACCTTTTTTCCCATTTTTATTTTATTTTTCTAAATAACATGACCCCTTCACGTTGTTTATTCATCCTCGCTCCTGATCGTTGATCTCTGCGCGATCAACAGTTCCGATTTAATTTCCTCCTCCGCTCTCCTTTGACCTCCTCTAATCAATCTCGACCGTTGAATGATGCCATTCAACGGCCACGCTCTCTCCATGCGCCTTCTGAAGCAGTTAACCTATACATTTAGGATTTCATAATGTTTTTGTATTTTTGTAGGGTTCAAATGATTTTTCGCTATGTCTGGAGAAAATTCAAAGGCAGAGGGTGATGATCCTCCCGCCTTCGATTCGTCAAAGAAAATCATTTGCAGAGTTTAAAATTCACGTTTCATCGGTGTTTCATGAGGCATTGATGCCATATCACCCCTGCACAGCCCTGCACACCAATAAACATAGCAAGCTCATCACAAATCAAAGAATATCAGTGTCGAGAGACAAAAACGCACCAGCACGGAAGATTGAAGACATATTTGTGGGGGATTACGGCTAAAATTGATTATTAAAAGCCTAATCCTCCTAACTAAACATAGTTTGAAGAAAATCATGAGTGTTTTCTCAGACAGAGAGCCTACACTGCCACATCAGGGGCTAATTGAATCCCCTAGCTACCACAAAGCCACCTACAGCCTCAAATCAATCAAAGGAAGGCCGAAGTTATTACCAGACCAGGAGATATTTTGCATCAATACAGCTGAATAGTTAATTCAACCAAAGGAACTTATTGTAAACTGTCAGCAGAAGTTATTGCAAGGATAACGAGGAGCCTTGAAGTCAACAAATTCTTTCCAACAAGCCTAATAGTTAATGTAAACCAATTAATACAGGGGAAATACCAAAAATCTTCTTTATTAATCCCCTCAAAGGCCGAGAGACAGTGCACTGTATTAATTGAACTTAGAAGATATTTTATCCCATTCAACCTCAGTTTTTCTATAAATACTACTGGAGAAGACGAGAAAGTGTTGGTTAGTTGATCACTAGTTGTAATACTGAAACTCTCTGAAATAATACATAGTCTGCTGAAGTTGAAGAACAAATTGAAGTCTTGGAAGCCTTGATGATGTTGTTGCATGCTTGTTCCTAAGAAGGCTCTATCATTGGATCCATGAGCTTGGATGTTGGTGAAGTATTCTGAATTGTTTAATGTTTTCTCCTATTTTCATTTTGTTCCATAATTTCTTACTACAGTAGGTTGAAAGTTTTAGGCTAAGAAATGACTCCTGGAAGCACCTTAGACCTGTTCATCCTTCACTGTTTCATGTTTTATTCTGCTGAGGTATTTTAAGGTCTTTAATCTCTCTCTTTAGTCCTCATGCTTGTTTATTTTCTTAATATTTTGAACAATTGGTTTCAGCATGATTTATGGTTCTCCCTACTTGTATGTTGCCACTTAAAGACTATTATTGAAGTCTCCCTTTGAAGTTCTTTTGTTTACAGTGATTCAAGGAGGCCTATTCTGATCTTTCCCTTTGTCCTTGCTTAAACAGTTGTCTTAAAGGGCTTTTATACTTGTGATCATAGATGTGTTAGGTGTTCCCTCTTCTATGACTGCAATTATCAGTGAATCTTTTATGTTTTCTAAGTCATTTGAAATAAAATCTTTGAGGAAATAGGGTGTTCCCCGAATCTTAGATTTCATTTTAAAAGTTGTTTTGAAATCATTATTTGCTTAAAGGTGTGATTTGGCAAAAAAGGGTAGTTGTGTTTACCAAATAGCTCTTTATTGTTCAAGTTGTGCTTTCAAATTCCCTTTGTTTGAGAATTAAACTTCTCTTTCCAAATCATTGATGTCCATCTCATTCCAAAAACCAAAGGATCTTGCGGCCAAGTTAGATTTGCCTTCTGATATCCCATATCCATTGATGAGTATGTTATGACCTCTTCTTGACTCCATTGCCCAATGAACCAAATGTTTCTCCTTTCTATATATCTTTCCTAGACCTTTCATGTTATGTTGTATCAATTCAACCAAACAAATAAACAAACACCTGCACTTAATAACTAGTCTAAAACCAATACTCGAAGCACACAAGATAAACCTTTGCAAACAAGCATTTGAGAGATCCCTCTATGAGAATAGGAGGACTACATCCTGGAACTCTAAAGATTGGTTCTGATGTTGCCTTGTCTTTTGATTTTCTAAACTATCAAAACACGAGACACCAACACTACCTACCCTTTATTTATCGTAGCATTTTTATTTCCTTTATTGGGTGCATTTGAGCTTGCTGACCCTTTTATTTTATTTTGATAAGCAAGCTAACATATTTCTAACCTTATATCTTCCAATGGCTCAGATTAAACTTATGAGCTCATTTTTATTCTGTACCTAAATACTGATCTGTGAAGATTAAATGGTTTGGCCAGATCTTTATTCACTAACTATCATGACATGAAATTTAAAGGCATGAATGAATTAGGATTAAACTGTATGACCATCATGAATTGTGGCATTTTGGACATGCTACACACAATTTTATTTTCAAAAGTATAGTAAACTAAAAGTAGTGGTATTTGAATGTGAAACACTTTTAGGATCTATTTTGTTTCTTTTTTGGGGTTCATACTTTATATCCTTTTTTAATCTTCTTTCTTTTGGTCCTTTGATTTTTCTTTTAGGACATACCCTCTTTTCATTTTTTAATATGGGAAAACATTTGCAGAAAGCAAAGGTATGTACAATATTGCAAGATTAAAAATAGCCAATTCAAAATTATGATCCCTATTATTATAGGACCCTAACACCCGCATTGGGTTTTTTTGGGGATAGTTGTCCAGAAAATATTGTGTGTCACTTTGTCGATGTGCATTTATTTAGTTTTAGATCTGTATCAGTGAGTACTATTAATGTGTTTACTTTGATGTTAATATTGAAATTTCATATTAATAACTTGATTAAGTAGGAGAAGTATAACCAAATTTAACAATAGGGTTTTTGCATAAATAATATTTAGAAACTTTCACAGGGGATTTACAGGTGCAGGTATAGGCATGCAGATAATGGTTGACTGAACCATGTACATGAAGGACATCCTAGTTCACTAGACGTTGTAGTGGTTAGTACACATGGATTCTCGTAGATGGTTTTTCCTTTATATGGACATCAACATATTCTTTTTTATCATGCTTGTAAACACCAGGACCAGAACTACACTTTTCATATTGAGATTGAGACAAGTAGTCATTACGGGGGCGACTTGGAAAATATAATTCCTACTTGTCTCAGTTGTGATTCTTTCTCTGTAAAGAAGTTTTCTCCTATTCCTTAGTAGTTGTTTAGATCTATATGTTTAATATATTGATGTGTGGTTGAGATATTCTCTCAACCAAGTGATTGTGTGTCCAAGTGATTAGAACTGGATCATGGACCAGAATGATAGCTCAAAATTCAAAGTGATCGGAAGAGTGCCGAACCTGAACGACCGGAAAGGTCTTGTCGCTGCGATTCTGGCATCGTTATCGGTTCTCAAAACTGAGGTCATATGTAGAAGTTATTGAGGTATGAAAAATCCCAATAAACTCTAAAAATGAGTTGACCAAATTTGAATTTATAAAATTTGGGAAAATTTAAAAAAAGAGTAATTCCGAGAATATTTCTCGAAATATTCCCTAGAATATTCCCTAGAGGGCGAGTCATTTGTGGACAAGTGGCAGAATCTGATTTGTTGTGTGTTTGACTTCATTTGTTGTGGCCAATCAGAGGGTGCCACGTGGCAAGCTCAGAGGCTGCCATGTGGCCCTAGACCGAATGGGTTTTTGGTTGGAAAAATATTTGTTGCTCTGGAAAATATAATTCCTACTTGTCTCAGTTGTGATTCTTTCTCTGTAAAGGAGTTTTCTCCTATTCCTTAGGATTTGTTTATATCTAGATGTTTCCTAAATTGTTGTGTGGTTGAGATATTCTCTCAACCAAGTGATTGTGTGTCCAAGTGATCAGAACTGGATCATGGACCAGAATGATAGCTCAAAATTTAAAGTGCTCGGAAGAGTGCCCAACATGAATGACCGGAAAGGTCTCGTCGATGTGATTTTGGCGCCATGAACGATTCTCAAAACCAAAGTCATATATAGAAGTTATTGAGGTATGAAAAAGCCCAGTAAACTCTAAAAATGAGTTGACCAAGTTTGACTTTATAAAATTTTGTTAAAAATTAAAAAAAGAATAATTTCAAGAATATTCCTCAGAATATTCCCCAAAATATTCCCTAGAGGGCGAATCATTTTTGTACAAGTGGCATAATCTGATTTGCTGTGGGTTTGACTTCATTTGTTGTGGCCAATCAGAGGGTGCCACATGGCAAGCCCGGAGGTCGCCACGTGGCCCCAGGCTGAATGAGTTTTTGGTTGGAAAAATATTTGTTACTCTGCGGGAGTTGAACCTGGACCTCTTGCCCTCGAGCGCAAAGTCCTAACCGGCCCATCTACGTGGTGGATCTTAACCACTATTGTTCGCAATTTCTATTTGAAGTTTAAATTTGTTTTCAGCGGAAGGGTTAAGGGATAACCCATCCATACCTCATATAACTGCGCCTGAGAACCAGGCCCTTAAGCCTTCAATGGTTTGCATAGTTTTTTTCTTTGGCGGTTAAGGCAGGCATGTGGCCACGGGGATTTGGATATTTAATGCCATAGTTACGGTTTGTCAAACAGTTGGGTTAATGACATTTCCGCCGACGGGTTTAATGGTCATGTGACCACCTCCGACATTTAATTCAAACCACCAGTGGTTACCGCCAATTCTGGAGCGGAAACCGCCAAATGTGGAACTTTTCCATTTTTGTCGACTTTGACTGGAATTCCTCTAGTTTTGGAGGAGCTTTTTGAGGGATATTTGGCAAATCTTGTTTCTGCGATAACTCCCTCATTATTGAACCAAATTGAGTGAAAAAATAGTCAATTTAAACTATCTTAGACCTTCTGGACTCAATGGAGTAGTTTTCAGAGCTATCATAGAGCTTCTAATCAATTTTGTGCTTCAATGAAGTTCAAGGGGCCACTAGGGCCACCAAGAGGCAGAATCAGTTTAAGGCCTAGCCAGCAGAGCTAGAGGCCTTATCCAGAGATCCAATAGTAAAAATTGGATATTTATAATGGTTTGAATCTTATGAGATGGTTTTCAGAGCCTGTAGAGAACTTTATAAAGCCTAAAAGCTTCAGTAAAGTTCTGGGGGCCATTAGTGCCAGATTTTGCCAGCAGTAGTGCAGGGCCTAGCCAGAGTAGCTAGAGACCATATTCAGCAAACCAGTATTCATTATTGACTGTAAAAAGAATTTTGAATCTAATGGTAGAGGTTTCAGAAATTTTTAAGGACTTCTAGAGGTCGAAAACCCGGCAGAGAATTTTTCAGTGACCCTAGTGCCAATGGGTGCTGACAGGTGTTGGAGGCGAAATCGGAGCAGCCGAAGGCCATTTTTGATGAATGAATAGTCTATCTTGATTATTTCAGATATTTTGGAACTAATGAAAGTGGTTTAAAAACATTATGAGAACTTCTATAGCTCGAGAAACTGATGTGAAGTTTTGAGCAGCCCTTGGAAAACTGTGGAGGATAGCCTAGTTTGGGGATGTAGTGATTTATTTTAGCAATTTACCAATTGATATTTGGTGTTTTATGTGTGCTGGATACAACAGGAGTGGTTTCAGTGAAAGAAAAAAAATTCTAAAGGATTTTGTGCCATTTAGAAGCTCATATTAGCTCAGAGCACTAACAGAAGGAATCGTGTCAAAGGGAGCCTAAAGCTGTTTGCAGAGTTTGGAAAACCATGAGAGGGATATAGATGGTATTCTCAGCCCTTTGGATCAGTTTAGTATCCATTGGAGTTAAGCGTGGAACTTGTAAAAAAAACTTACCATAATCCGAAAGATCCGAGTCAAGATGACAAAGCTCAAAGGAGATGTAGCCCACAAGATTCGGGTGAACTCCTAGATTAATTTTGATGTTGTGTTTGAATGTTTATTTTCTGCATTATGTTTCTATTATACATGTTAAATTTCAACAAGAAAAAATGAACTTAAGACACATAAACAATTAAAAATAATACACCACTTTCAAGCATAAATTACGCAAATTGTCAAGTACAAGCTAGATCATTTAATTGTTAAACTGAGTGGGAGGTTCTTGAAATACATAACAAGTTATCCAGACCATTTTCAGATCAGGTTGGTATCAGAGCCAAATTTCTTGATTGAAAAAAAAATCTATTTCTTAAGTTATTTCTTGTATAGCTTGAAAGGTGTTAAAACAATGTAAAAGATTGACTGTTTTACTGTTTGCAAACTGACTGTTGTTGAGTTTGCTAGAGGTGAAGGGTTTAGGAAAGCATGCACAAGGCATGGTTGATCCTATTTTGGTTGAGGAATGACCCAAGAATCTTGGTCTTGGTTATGTTCAGTTTAATGGCGAAGACTCCAAAACTATGAAGGCATGTGAGGCTGCTTCAAAGAGAACTTTTGTTCCAGGTTCTAAGATGCAAAAACCACCGCTCATCGCACGTTAAAGTTTGAATGTGGAGTGGGTGCGATATTGATGCATGCCGTCCGATCTGAGGCCGCTCATCGGATAGTAGTTTCTCTCCGAAGATGCCCATTCGATAACTCGGGGTACAACGCAGTGTTAAAAGCATCGCCGCCGTTGATCTGATCTACAGATCGACGGCCCAAAATTCATCACCCTGATTCCTCGTCCAGTCAACATTTCCGGGCCCGAGAGTTTTATTCATCTAGATTTTATCCAGAGATCCAATAGTCAAAATTGGACATTTATGATGTTCTGAATCTTATGAGATGGTCTGAAGAGAATTTAGAGAACTTTATAAATCTGAAAATATTTTGTAAAGTTCCAGGGGCCATTAGTGCCAGCGTTTGCCAGTAGCAGTGCAGGGCCTAGCCAGAGCAGCTAGAGACCATATACAGTGAAAAAGTAGTCATTATTGATTATAAAAAGAATTATGAATCTAATGGTATAGGTTTCAGAAATTTTTTAGGACTTCTAGAGGTCGAAAACCCAGCAGAGAAGTTTTTTTAGTGACCTTAGTGCTAGGGGGTGCCGACAGGTGTTGGAGGCGAAACCGGAGCAACCAGAGGCCATTTTTGATGAATGAATAGTCTATCTTGACTATTTTAGACATTTTGGAACCAAGGAAAGTGGTTTCAAAACATTTTGAGAACTTCTAGAGCTAAAGAAGTGGATGTGAAGTTTTCAGCAGCCCTGGGCAAACCGTGGAGGATAGCCTAGTTTGGGGATGCAGTGCTCGATTTGAGAAATTTACCAGTTGATATTTGGTGTTTGATGTGTTTTGGATATATAAGGAGTGATTTCAGTGATAGAAACATAATTTTGAAGGATTTTGTGCCATTTAGAAGCTCAGAGTTGCTCAGAGCACCGACAGAAGGAATCATGTCAAAGGGAGCCTAAAGCTGTTTGTAGGGTTTGGACAGCCATGAGAGGGATATAGATGGTATTATAAACCCTTTGTATCAGTTTAGTATCCATTAGATTTAAGTGTGGAAATTGTAAAAGAAACCTTACCATAATCCCAAAGAGCTGAGTCAAGATGACAAAGCTCAAAGGAGACACAACCCACAAGATTCGAGTGAAATCTTAGATTAATTTTGTTGTTGTGTTTGAATTTTTATTTGCTACATTATGTTTCTGTTATACATGTTAAATTTCAGCAAGAACAAATGAAATTAAGACACATAAACAGTTAAAAATCATACACCACTTTCAAGCATAAATTATACAAATTGTCAAGTACAAGCTAGATCATTTAATTGTTAAACTGAGTGGGAGGTTCTTGAAATACATATCAAGTTATCCATACCATTTTATGATCACCAAGATAGCCTACATATCTTGAGACAACACTATATGTATTTTTATGTAATATTATTTGATTAATTTATGACATGATCATTTTTTTGAATTCAAGTAGTGTGGTTAAGCCCATTAACTATAATGTATTTTGAAGAGTAATAGTTGATCTCAACCTTCAGTGTGATCATTTTGACTAAAGCAGGGTCTTGTAAATAAAAAAACAAGGTTGAATCCATTTTCAAATATGAATATGGGAGATTATTACATGTCAAGCAATAACCATATGCATAGGATGTATTTTGAAGATATTCTTAATCGTCCAGCACAAATAGAGCTCTTTAGCATCCTTGCTAACACCTAAGAGGTCCAAACCTGATTGTGTTTATATTCTAAGTATGAATGTATCCAACGTATCATAGCCTTGGTAACCACACATTTTATATTTCCATATCCAACCACAATTTGTTTTGTTCTAATCAAACTAATAAAAACCCCATTTTAGTAAAACCTAAATCTATCACTACTGTACCAACACTAAATAAACTAAATAGTATTTTTAAAATCAAAAGTTATATGGTTATTCCACCCAAACAAACAAGAAAAGTAAGTTAGTGTTTTATAAATAATACCAATGGGTCATAGATGTGGACATGTCGTGTGAGTCTCAACCTTTAAGCTTCAGGACACTCTATGCTTATCTTGGAGTCTCAACTATGAAGATTGTTTTTTCTTCCAATTTAATTTGGAATTTCTTATATATATATATATTTGAAGAATTAGATAAATGTCATCACTAATGAGAAAATTTTAAAATACCTGTCAAATTTAACCCTTGCTTCCATCACTTATAGAAAGTAGTTATTTTATTTTTATTTGAACTACACATCATATGGATTAGTTGAGAAAGGTTAAATTGGGCTTGGAGTATATTCTAAAACTGCTTTTGGTTGCTAAGAGCAGTGTTGAGAGCTAGTTTTCCTCCCATGGAAGTAAAATGTAAAGGAACACGTTAACCACCCAAGACTTAGAGGCACTTAGCAGGAGCAAAAGTCTCTCCCTTACAAACTATAAGTCGGCTAATTCCAAGTATCCTATATTTCATTAAATAATGGTGATGAGTAAGCCTACATTTGGGGATAGCAACCAATAATAATTGTTCCATTACTAATTTGACAACTAGATTTAGTAAGTTCAAGTCATGTTAAAAATTAATGAAGGCCAAACTTATAATCTGAAACTAGAAGCTCACAAGTGAGCAAGCTACACTTGGAGATTGCGCAAGCAGAGAACGCTATATTTAATTAATCATAGAATCAGAAATATATAGGTTTACATCAATTTAGGGAAATTTGCACCGACTCCTAGAAAATAGGAACTAATCGTAATCTAGGGCACTCGTATAATGAAGAAACAAACTCTCTCTAATAATAAAATATTCTCCATTATTTTAAACTCTCCCCCTTAATGGAGAAAGGGTTAAATTGTACTCCTAACAATTCCCTAAAAATTTCAAATTTAATCCTCCCAAGGGGCTTGGTAAAAATATTTTTTGCATTATCAAAAGTATTAAAATATTCAATAAAAAATTCTTTAGACTGAACCTTCTCTCTAACAAAATGAAATTTAGTATCAATATGTTTGTGTTTTTTTGAAACACAAGATTGATCACCAGCTTGATTGAGCTTTGGTTGTCACATCGGATTACTGTAGCATCTTTTTGTTCTTCTCCAACATCATGGAGAAGTATCCTCAACCAAATTACCTCACATGTGGTTGCACACATTTCTTGATACTTTGATTTTGTAGAAGATAAGGATACAATACTTTACTTCTTGTTGCTCCAAGAAATTACCCTGGGCTCGACATTGAAAACATAACATGTTATGGACCTTCTGTCATCAAAGTTTCCTGCCCAGTCTGAATTTGAAAAAACTGTCAAATTAACATAAAAAATATCAGTGTACTTAATACCAAAATCAATAGTTACCTGAAGGTATCTCAAGATACATTTTGCTGCAACCCAGTGGTTATCAAGACGTTTTTACATGAATTTACTTAACACACTGGCTGAAAATGAAAATTCAGGTCTAGTTGTTGTCAAATAAATCAAAATCCCAATTAGCAGTCTGTACAATGTGGCATCCATTAGGGGAATTTGGAGGTCTAAAATGGGCCTCCTAAGGAAATTATAAAATAATAGTGGAAATAATAAAATTAGATTTGATTACATCATCAAATTTTAGAGGGAAACAGAAAAAACTCCTTTTTCAACTCATATTTTGAACTTATCTCCCTAAGGTTTTACTCAAATTTTTAGCATGAATACTCGTTGGATGAAAAATTTAGTTTCCCATCCAAGGAGTACCCATGGTGCATACTTTTGATGAAATCTACTACACGAAAAATGATAAATACATGAAAAACATGATTGGAATCACATTTTTTCATTTATATCTCATTTTTCGTAAAGTAGGGTCTATCAAAAGTATGCAACATGGGTACTCCTTGGATGAGGAACTAAATTTTGCGTCCAATGAGTACTCTCGCTCGAAATTTGAGAAAACCCTTAGGGAGATAAGTTGAAAATACGAGTTGAAAAAGTAGTTTTATTATTTTATTATTTTTTAATCTTTTTACTTTTTTACTCCAAAAATGGTGAGTCATCCCCCATGGTTGACATCATCATCTTGAATCCTATTGGTTCTCATAAAGTTTATTTTGGTTGTACATTTTTCTTAGAAGGCCCATTTTAGACCTCAAAATTCCCCTAATGCACCTCTTTAGAATCATAATCAATATAAAGTTTAAGGTTCTGCTATAAAGGCACTGATGCAAATTTGCACTACCCCATTTTGAATTTTTTCAATAATCCTCTAACATAATTTTCTTGAGTGAGAAAATTCTAACCAGAGTCCCTCCAAACTTCCATACCCAAACAATAGTGTAATTCTCCGAGGTACTTCATTTCAAAAACTTGCAACATTTGCACTTTGATTTCTTTAATCAATTCATCAACATTTCCAGTGATAATTAAGTCATCTACATATAGAGAAATCAAAACAGTTTACCCCTTTTCATCAAACACAGTATACAGATTTGGGTTGTTTTTGCTCCTCTTATAACCATGTTGCAAGAAAAAGGAGTCAAGTTTTTCATACCATGACCTGGGTGTCTGTTTTAATCCATATAGTGCCTTTTTTAATTTGCAGACTAAATGTTCTCGCCCATGTTTGATAAACCCTTCAGGTTGTTCTAGATAAACCTCCTCTTTCAATTCTCCATTTAGAAGGGTTGATTTCGCATCTAGTTGGTGTAGACTCTAATGATGCTTTGTAGCTAAAGCAATTAACATTCTAATAATGTTTAACTTAGCTATTGGAGCAAAGATCTCCTCATAATCAATTCTTTCTTTTTGTGAGTAACCTTTAGCTACCAACCTAGCTTTATATTTGTCTACACTACCATCTACTTTGAACTTGGGTTTATATAACCATTTACAACCTATAGGTTCTTTCCCTTCTGGTAGTTCAACTAAATCCCAGGTTTTGTTTTTAATTATTGACTCATATTCTTCTTTCATAGCTACGCTCCATACATCATACTGACTTGCTTCATTAAAATTTAAGGGCTCAACAATATTTAAAATGCTAGTAATAAGAGCATAGTCTTTATACCTTGCTGGTAAATGAGTCTGCCTACCCGATCTCCTTGGTAGTGGAGTTACCTCAAATCTGTCTTGCTCACTCCTTAGTGGACTTGGATTTCTGATTGTACCTGCATCACTTTCTTCTTCTTTTTGTTGCTGATACTGCACATCATTGTATTTAATTTCCTCATTTTTATCTTCAATTAGCAAAGGTATGTGTCACTCCTCATAGCTTTTTTCTATGTTCCCTTCATCAACCTTCTCATGGAATATAACATCTCTACTCGAAAATACATTGTGAGTAGATGGATTAAAAAATGTGTATGCTTTAAAATTAGAGCAATACCCTACAAATATTCATTTTATGGCATTAGCATCCAATTTCTTCCTATCCTCCTTAGGGATATGTGCAAAATTTTTTGACCCAAATGCTCTTATATGATTAACTGCAGGCTTAAAACCATAAAAAATCTCGAATGGAGTCGTGTGATCAAGACACATAGTTGGACTTTTGTTCTTTAAATATATTGAGTATTAATAAATTCTTCCCAAAAACCATTAGATAGGTTCTTATATTTCAACATGTTGCGTGCACACTCCACCAGAGTACGGTTCTTCCTCTCTGTAACCCCATTCTACTGTGGAGTGTGGAGTACAAAAAATTGTTGAATTATCCCATGATCCCTGCAATATTTGATGAAGTTTCCCAACTTATGTTCTCCCCCTTGATCTTAGCAGAGAATTTTGATGAACTTCTCTGTCTGTTTTTCAACCATATTTCTGAATTCTTTAAAATATTCAAAGGTATGACTTTTCTTTCTGAGAAAATATACCAAATTATATCTTGTGCAATCATCAAAAAATAATAAAAAATAATAAGCTCCACCTACGAACCTTGTTTGCATCAGTCAACATATATCAGTGTGAAAAAGTTAGAGTATATCTCTCTTTCTTCTACTTAAACTTGAGTCAAATTCATCCCTATGCATCTTTCCAAGTGCACATCCTTCACAATCAACATGTTCATTTTTTAAAACATGAAATACCATTAACCATACCTTGTTTCTGTAGTAGCAATAAGTCATGAAGATGGATGTGTCTGAATCTTTGATGCCAAATATTCTCTACTGTCATCGTTGTTGAAGAAAATCTTGGTGTGGCACACTTGTGACATTCAACTTGTACATGCCTCCAAATCGCATTCTAGATTCAACCAGTTTTTGTTTATCTAACAAATCCTTTATAACAGAATAAGTTTTAAAAAAATCCACCTTCATGTTCTAGTCTGCAACCATGGAGACAAAAACTGAGATTCTTTTTAATGCTTGGTACATACATCACATTTTGGATGCCCCTAATACCACCATTAATGAATTAATACATGAGAATAATGCATATCCTTTGATTTGGCTCCTTTGATTTGGTAGATTATGTCATCACCAGAATGAATATTTATTACCACTTCTAGTTTCGTTAAAACTTGTCAAACCAAACTTATTACTGTTATGTATTTGGTATTAGTGTTTGACGGTTGGCAAATCAAAAGACAAGGAAACATCAGAACCAATATTTAGAGTTCTAGGATCTAGTCCTCCTGTTCTCAGAGAGGGATCTCTAAAATATTTGTTTGCAAAGGTTTATCTTGTGTGCTTTGAGTATGGATTTTAGACTAGTTATTAAGTGCAGATGTTTGTTTGGTTGGATTGAGTTGATACAACAGAACATGAAAGGTCTAGGAAAGATAGACAGAAAGAGGAAATATCTGGTTCATTGGGCAATGGATTCAAAATAAGGTCATGACAAACTCTTCAAGGGATATGGGATATCAAAGGGCAAATCTAACTTGGCCACAGGATCATTTGTTTTGGAATGAGATGGACATTAATGTTTTGGAAAGAGAAGCTTAATTCTCAACAAAGGGAACTTGAAAACATAACTTAACAATAAAGAGATATTTGATAGACAGGGCTAACCATAAATTCCACAAACATTCTTTAAGAAAATAATGACTTCAAGACAACTTTTAAAATGAAATCTAAGATTCGAGGAACTCCCTATTTCCTCAAAGATTTTACTTCAAAGGACTTAGAAAACATAAAAGATTCACTGATAGCTGCATTTATGGAAGAGGGAACACCTAAATAACATCTATACTTGCAACTATAAAGACCTTCAAAACAACTGTTCAAGCAGGGGCAAAGGGTAAGATCAAAACCGACCTCTTTGATTAACTTAAGACAATGGTACTTCAAAGGGAGACTTCAATAACAGCTTTCAAGTGATGGTAGACAAGCAGGGAGAACCATACATCATGCTGAAACCAACTATTTGAGCTATCAAGGAAATAAACAAGCATGAAGACTAAAGAGAAGGTTTAAAGCCTCTAAAATACTTCAGCAGAAGAAAACATAAAACAGTGAAGGGTGAACAGGTCTAAGGTGCTTCCAGGAGTCATTTCTTAGCCTAAAAATTTCAGCCTACTATAGTAAGAGATTATGAAACATAATGAAAACAGGAGAAAACATTAAACAGTTAGAATACTTCACCGACAACCAAGCTCATGAATCCAATGATAGAGCCTTCTCAGGAACGGGCATGCAACAACATCATCAAGACATCCAAGACTTCAATTTGTTTTTCAACTTCAACAGACTTGTATATTTATTTCAGAGAGTTTCAATGTTACAACTTGTGATCAAACAACAACTAACAACCAACAACTTCTCATCTTCCACAGCAGTATTTATAGGAAGATGAGGAGGTGAGATCTAACAAAATATCTCAAGGATAATTAATACAGAGTGAAGACTTCTCGGCCTTTTGAGAGGCTCGATGAAGAAGTCACAGGTGGTTCTACATTAACCGTTTTACAATAAATATCAAAGCTCGGTGGGAGCTTTATTTGACTTTAAGGCTCTGTGTTATGTTTGGAGTAACTCTGCAGATATTTCTGCATTGATTTCCTTGCAGAAGTAACTCCCTGGCTGCGCTGAGGCAAAATATCTGATTGTGCAATAAGTTCGGCCCTGGTTTGAAAGGTTTGAGGCAACAGCTGGCGTTTAGTTGCTGGGAGGAATCAATTCGCCTCCTTGTTGTGGCGGTGGAGGGTTTGCTGTCACTAAAACACTTTAGGTATTCTACAGACTGTGTTTTAGATTGGGGGATTAGGCTTTTGATAATAGTCTTAGCCGTAATCCCCATAAAACTATCTTCAATTCTCTGTGCTGGCACATTTCTGGTCTTCTACAGCTGATACTCTTTGACTGTGCCGGATTCTTGGTGCCTCGCTGTTACACAGGGCTGCGCAGGGTTATACGGCATCAATACCTCATGAAACACTATTGAAAACGTGAATTTAACACCTGCGAATGATTTCCTTTGATAAATCGAAGGAGGGAAGGTCGTCACCCTCATCTTTCGAATTTCATCTGAATATAGCGAAAACGTTAAACCCTGCAAAATACAAAAAAAAGTTATGAAATCCTGCGTTTATAGGTTAAACTGCATTGGAGGATGTGCGGAGGAAGCAGGGTCATTGGATGGCATCATCCAACGGTCGGGATTAATTGGAGAAATCATAGAATGGTGGAAAAAGATAAAATCTAAGCCGTCGATCGCGCAAGATCGACGGTTGGGAGAAGGCAGCGGAAAAACCTTTGTACACAATATAATATGACGTTTTTTAATTTTACAAAGGAAAAAGGCGCATTTTATATGAGCGACGAAGGGATCGTACGGTGGGCCCGGCGGGACTGATCGCAAATCGCAAAAGTGGAAAACTCGATGGCGGATTATGCGATGGGCGGAAACTGCGATGGATCGCATCGCAAATATTTGCAATGGCTCTTTGTAGGAAAACTGAAAATTGCGATATGCGATGGATCGCAGCGCAAATATTTGCGATGAGTGATCAGGGGTTTTGCAAAAAATGCGATTTGCGATGGAGGAGGGAATATGCGATTATGCGATCAAGCGGATCGCATCGCAAATATTTGCGATGCGATCGAAACGTATCGCAAATATTTGTGATGGATCGATTAATTTAAATGAGATGAAATGCGATACTGCGATTTCGCGATTTGCGATCGGGCGGAACGATTGCATCGCAAGTTTTTGCGATGGGTCCGTTAAACAAACCGCGGAAAATGCGATATCGCGATTTGCGCTGAGCGCCAAAGGGTTTAGAACTCGGTTCCAGGGTACAGGTATATGGATGAAAAGGGTTAGGGGCTTAAGCTTGAGGGGCTTAAGTCCTATACATACAAACATGTATTTTCATGGTTTTTGAAGGGTTTCTTGAAGGAAATGAAGGTTTCGGTAAGGTTAAAAAGTGGGTTTTTAACCTTATAAAAGGGATTTTAATGAAATGGAAAGGGAGAAACATGAAATTGTGGGGCTTTCATGGGAAATGGAAAATATAAAATGAGGTTAATGGTGGAAAAAAGAAAAAAGGGAAAAGGGTCCTTTGCAGAAGTACTTTGGCTTTTAGAAATCAGCAGGATTTCTGAGTTCTGAATGGAAACAGTGGTGAATATTAACCAAGGATAGGACATTATCAAAAAGTCTTCAAGTATTAGCAATTTTAATCATGAACTTGTTTCTTGAAGGCTATCCAACATTATTTAGCCACCATCTGATATGAAAGAATTTTATGGGTGGCTAACAGTGGCTCCACTTGGGGATGGTGTCCTTTTGAAGGCATCAAGAACTGCAGACTTGTATTCTCTGGGAGGTTGATCAGTTGCCTCATCCATTGGGCTGTTTCTTCTGCTTTGAAAGATCTTTCTTTGCTTTGGAAACCATTTGTCAATCTTTGGAAAACAATGGAACTCTTATCAACAAACTTTCTACCTACCCAATCCTACTGATCTAACATTTTCTCTTCATCAGAGTGCACTTGGATTAGCAAACTCTCTTACAAAATTTTATTCTTTTGAAAACATAAAAACTAATCTAACTCTACTCCTTATTTCTTCATGGATCCAGATTAAACAGTTGGATCCATATGATTCTCTACCTAATATACTGTCTGTTGGGATTAAGCTGTCCAACAGACTTCCATTCTCTAAATTCTATAACATAAATTCAAAAACAGTCAAGTCAAGATTAAGCTTTTTAACTTGCTGTGATCTATGGCATAAAAACAAGCTGCACATAGATTATTATTTGCAGAAAATTAAAATCAAATTGGAAGGCTTAAGATCTGAAAGTTTCTCATCATGGCCTTCTCTTCTCTTCACAGCTCTGTCTTTTCTTTTGTTTGATTTGTCTCTTCCTTGATAACTGATTCAGATTTTGGGCAATTTAGAACCAGTTTTTCTCTTTTATGACTCTGAAAAATAAAATAGTTTTTGAGTCATCTCTCTTTGGAGAGTTTGGTTCAGATTTTGAATTTTTTTGAACCTTTTAATTTCTATCCTAATCTATCTACTGATAAGCCAAGATTAAACAGTTTGGCAAACCAAATTCACTACCCTATCAACAAAAAAATTTAAAACTAATTAGTCAAGATTAGGCTGTTTGACTAACTAGAAGTGTGGTTATCAGGAGTGGCATTTAAGCTTGCACACTTTCAGATTTGTTTCTCTTTTTTGGCATGGGGCTTTGCCTTTCTTGTTTTCACAATCTACCCTCTTTTATTTTCTTTGTTTTTGTGTTTTTGATTTTTCATAACTTTGAATGCCATGGTTAGACTATGATATTTACAATGATAAAAACAAAAATGCTTTGAAACTTAAGATTCTTGGCAGAAGTAATGCTTGAGCATCCTGCCATTGACTGGACCTCCATATAGGTCTTATCCATTCATTTATTTCAAGAAAAATGTATTATGCCCCTCTCAGTATGAATAATATATGGCCCTTTCCACAAGTTCTCAAACTTGCCATGTTTCCCCTTCTCTTCTCTCCTTGAATCCCATTTAAGAACAACACTTCCAATCTGGAAATTGGTTGCCTTAGTTCTTTTATCAAATTGCTTCTTCATATTTTCTTGGACTAACTGTGTTCTTTCATAAACTTCTTCTTGGGTCTGCTGCAAATGAATTGTTTGGTTGATCCTCCTCTGCATATCATTTTCTTCAACCTGTACTTCTTGAAGGAGCTTCATGACTGGAACTCCTAACGAGGTAGGAAATATTGCATCCATGCCATAAACTAACTGATAGGGGGACATATTTATTGATTTTCTTTGTGGTTAGTCGATCAGCCCATAAGGCATGAACCAGCTTACTGTGCCATGATTTTCTATTTTCTTCCAACAGCTTTTTAATGATATTAATGAGACTCTTGTTGGAGGATTCAGCTAATCCATTCCCTTGGGGATAGTAAGCAGTGGAATGGCCCAAGGTTATATGGTATTTGTGATAGAAATCAACCATATTTTTGGATTTGAAAGCAGCAACATTGTCTGTTATGATTTTTCTGGGACAACCAAATCTGGATAGGATATGGGTTTCAAGAAACTTGATAATGACAGAGTCATTAGCATTCCTGGTAGGTATAGCTTCTATCCATTTGGTGAATAATTCAGTGGCTGTGAGGATCCACTTATGTTGAGCTGAGGAAGATGGATGAATTTCTCCAATGAAGTCCAGCCCCCATTGTTGAAAAGGTGCCTCAACTCTGATAGGATGTAGGGGTAAGGGAAGGAGCTTTCTCTTGCCATCAAAGATTTGACACTTATGGCAAGACATGACCAGCTTCTGAGTGTCTGGGAAAAGGGTAGGCCAATAGTAACCTGATATGAGAATTTTGTTTGCTGTGGCCTTCCAGTAGAGGTGTCCTCCACATTCACCATCGTGCAATTCATGCATGATTTTTCCTGCATCATCTTCAAGCAAACATTTAAGCAAAATTCCAACAGCATTTTTCTAATATAATACTCCATTTAATATGAAAAAACTCAAAGCCTTTTGTTTTAAGAATCTAGCCTTAGTTTTAGATAAAGAAGGAGGGGTATTTAAATATAAAAGCACATAAACAATGTCAGCATACCAAGGAGAATTTAGAAAGGTTTCTTCAATAAAAGGAGCATCGGATTCTTCTATTTCTTCCAACACATCTACCATATTCATGTCTAATGCTTGGAAGTTAGACTCAACCATGAGTTTTGCTAATCCTTGCCCTTTTACTAGTTTGGTGGGCCTAATTTCTAAGTCATATTCAAGAATAGTTGCAATCCATTTTCCCCTTTTACCGTCAGGGTCTTGACTCAGAATGTCCTTGACAACAGCATGTGGGACAAAAGAAATTATGTGAGAGTGTAAAATATAGACCCTAAAGTCCTTTAATGCTTTCACTAATGCTAAGGCTTGTTTCTCCATGATATTATAATTGAGAGGAGCGTCTCTTAAGGCCCTACTAAAGAAGGATATTGGTTGTTCCTGCCCCAAATCATTCTTTTGAAGTGGAACTGCAACTATTGTATGCTCAGATGCAAAAGAAAAGATATAAAAATCTTTGGTAAAATCTGGACTAATCAGGACTGGTGTTTGAGTAAGAGCTTGTTTGACCAGTTCGAATGATTGTTTAGCTGGTAAAGTCCATTTTACGCCCACGTTTTTCTTAAGCATGTTTGTAATCTTTTTTAATAGCTCAGCAAGGTTGGGAATAAACCTTCTCAAAAAATTTATCTTTCCAATGAAGGATTGCAATTCTCTGAGGCTTCTAGGATGGCTAATTTGCAATATGCCATCTATCCTTGTAGGGTCTATTTTGATTCCTTCTTCTAAAATTATATGACCAAGAAGTTTCCCTTCTTGGATACCAAAGAGGGTCTTCTTGGGATTCAGTGATAAGCCAAATTTCCTACACTTCTCAAAAACCTTTCTTAGGTGAATCAAATGCTCTTCATCAGTTTTCAAGAAAACAATTATGTCATCAAGGTAAATAATTATAAAATAGCCAATATCTTCAGAGAAGGCTATGTCCATGGCCCTTTGGAAGGTGGCCCCTGCGTTCATTAATCTGAAAGGCATTTTGACATACATAAAGGTGCCCCAAGGTGTGGTAAAAGCAGTTTTGATTTGATCACTTGGGAACACTAACACCTGATTGTAACCCGAGAAACCATCTAAAAGGGATATTCTTCTTGACCCAAATACTCTTTGAAGTATATGGTCCATTTTGGGCAAGGGGTAGTTGTCCTTAAAAGAGGCTCTGTTTAAATTTCTGAAGTCAATACAGAGCCTGATTTCCCCGGTTTTCTTTCTAACAGAAACTAAGTTTGATACCCATTCTGAAAATCTAATGGGTACTATGATCCCAACATTATACATTTTCTCAATTTCTGCCTTAACCAAAGGTAGTAAAAGAGAATTTATTGTCCTTAGTTTTTGCTTGAAAGGCTTTTGATTTTCCTTCAAGGGAATTTTATGCTGGATGATGCTGGTATCATATGATTTCAAGTCTTTGTATTCCCAAGCAAACACATCTTTAAACTCTTTGAAAAGCTCTATGTACTGCAATTTTATGTGGGTTGGGAGGGTGCTGGATAGCTTGATCATCTTGGGTTCTGCTATATTGCCTATGTTATGTTCTTCTACATTTTTTTCCACAGGCTCCATTCTGGGTTCTTTAGCTACATCGTTGAGATCAAACAGGTGTTCTAAAGGTGTGAGACCTCTTGGGATCTTATCATTTTTGCATCGTAAGACTTCCAAGTCTTCTTGGTCTTCATTGTTCACTACCTCTGCTTCAAAATGATTTTCGTAATGATTTATATTAGCAGGATATGTCATTTCAGCCTCTGGGATTTGTTCAATATACAAACAGTGTTCTTCATGGCTAGTTTCTGGTGTTGGTATGCTGAAATCATTTTCTGATTTCAAGAAATCACCTATGTGTTTGTCAGATTCAAACACCTGCCAGTGATCTTCGTTATCAGGCACAGTAGGTCTGTGTTTCACCTTTATACTGAGTTGTTCATTTATCTCAGGTACTTGGAAATTTTTGGCCATGAAGGCAAGTTCATTTGCTAGATGATTCATTGCTCTAGGAATGAAAATGAGTTCATATTTTTCGAAAGTTTTTAGCAAGTCTAGGGCAGCATTTCGATATTCCCCAAGCCTTGGATTCTTGGCTGAGTATTCTCCTTTGATTTTTTTGATGATAAGTTCAGAATCTCCTAAGATAGATATCCTTTGGGCTTTTAACTGTTTGAGCAATTGTAAACCTAGGAGGAGGGCTTCGTACTCAGCGATGTTGTTAGTGCACGGGAAATCTAATTTGTATAAAAAACCCTGATTTGTGTTCTGAATCCAGACACCTGCCCCTGCACTAGTTTTATTGCAGGATCCATCGAAATTTATTGTCTAGAGTATGTTTGACTCATTTTCACTTTCTTGTTGCTGTTGATTGTCAATATTTTGAAGTTGATTCGAGGTAAGATTGGATTGTTCTGGTGAATTGATTGGGTCCATGTTTTCTTTACCTTGTTGAGTAATTTCATCTTCGTCACACAAGATAAAGGAGTCTAAACTTGATTGAATAGAACAAATTGGAGTGTTGTTTGGCCTGTCCATGTTACTCACCATGTACTTCATGTGGGATTCCCTGTATAATCTTCTGTTTTGATTGAAAATGGGGGTGGTGGCATAAGACATGTCCATTTGAAGGCTGCCCTGAAGTTTGGCTCCCCATGATCTTGATAAGAGCATGCCATACTTAGGGGGAATATCAGCTACAACTATATCCATAACTAGATTCTTGGCAGGGATCTGAGCTAGATTAACACATAAATCTTTGATTAAACCCAAACATTTGACTCTGCTTGAGTCAAAATAATACAAATCTTTTTATGGTTTAGTAATTTCTAAGCCTAAGCTTTCCATTACTACCTTGGGCATGAGATTGTGTGAAGCTCCAGAATCTAACATGGCATTATGTAGAATTTTATCGTGTATGTTCAAGCTGACATAGAAGGGAGGGACTGGTCCTTCTTGATATTTTCCTTCAACCTCTGGGCCAAACAACAACTCAGGTTTGTCATCTGTCAAGTTTAAGGTGTCAGTATCATTTCCTAAGTTTAAGGCTTTCAAAATTTGGTTTTTGTACACTTCTTAGGTTACTAGTTCAGCTAGGGGGATGGTAATTTTTATCTTAGCAATCTCTCCCTCAAGTCTGAAAGGAATAATTGACTTATTAATATTTACATCTGTTTTTTCAATTGGATTCTATTTAGTAGCTTTGATTTGCTGAACCTTGCTTGAACTAGTGATAGGAATAGTTCTACTAGGACCACTAGCTGAAGTGCTAGGGGTGCTTTGTTCAACATTTGGCTGGATTCCCTTGTCTTTATTTAAATCTGGTTTTTCGGGGTCAGAATGTTGATTTTTTCACTGCCTTCAATGTTTTCGTATTTTTCTTTGATAGCAGTTATATTCTTATCTTTGATTTTCTACACTCGATTGCTCCTAAGACTTACCTGCTTGTGTACCTCTGATTGCATTTTCAAAACCCAATCTATAGTCATCAGAATCTTCATAGGTGTTTGTATTTTGATCATTAGAGAAGAAACCTTGTTCTTCCTCAGTGAGGAAAACATCATCCCCACTGTCTGATCCAATCAAGTTTACATGTGATTCTTCCAATCTTTCCAGCTCCCTGTCTTCCTCATATTGATCTACATAGTTCTCTTGAAAGAGAGGTCTAATTTGTTGGTCACTTTCCTTTTTCTTAGCTTGATTGTTATCTCTTCTATAATTCTGATTTCTATTCCTGTTTTGATTGTTTTGAAGTGTAGTCTAGTTTTGATTTTCTTGTGCTTTCTTAATTATGCTCATCTCTTTCATCATTTCTTCCAACATTCTATCCATTTTTTAGCTTGAAGTAGAGGGAGGGGATTCCTCTCTGAAAGATACTCTCTTTTCAGTTTTCATTCTTGCTCTCTTTTCTATTAAGTTGACTTCCACAGGAAGAGCACCCCTTTTCATATCTTCAAGAGTTGCAAAATCTCTTTCTCTCAGTGAAGAAGTCATGTCAGAGTCAAATCCTTCAGGAAAATTGTTTAAGGGTGAGCCTTGTGGAGGTTTTAGTTCTGGGGAAAGTGCATTATATACACTATTAAATCTAGTACAATATGCTTGTACACTTTCCCCAGGGTTCCTATGGAGATTGTTGTAATTAGCAAGGACTTGGAGAGGATTATTCTTTACTTCCCATTTGTTTAGGAATGTTTGATGGAAGGCTTGGAGGTCGTTAATACTACGGGGGTCTAAACCTTTAAACCATTTTCTTACTTCTCCCCCTAAGCTTTGAGAAAATAATCTAAGTTTGACAGAATCATCATCAATTTCATTTCGGTCAAAATAGTCATTCATCTTATCCACATGTTGTGATGCAGTTGTAGCATTATTAGCATCATATAATGGAATTTTGGACTGATAGTCCTGTGGAAGATTGACTAGTGGTACAGTAAGAGCTAAGGGAGCATACCATGCTGCCATGATATGTGGTGGGGGTGGATTAAAAAGTGGTGAATTGACAAGAGGGAAAGTGGGCTGAGGTGTGGTGGTTTGAACAGTGGATGGAGGATGAACAGAAGCGGGTGGAACAGGAGTAGATTGCTGAGCTGATCTTGGATGAGAGACACCTAAGTTAAGAAGAAAATGTAAATCACGAGGCGTTGTTTCTCTGCTACCAAGATGTTCACTTGTTTCATGAGATGATAGTGAAGACTCAGAATCTAGTTGTTCTAACTCACTAAATTACCTAGTCCTAAATGGATTAACTAAGTCAGCTTGTGAGTGTTGTAGAGCTGAAAGTTTTTCAGGAACTGATCTAGCTCTTGGGGGTGATCTGAAAATAGTTGATAATTTAATCTTAGGATACTTCCAAAGGATACTTTCTGGGTCATCAACTATCTCAGGTGGGTTGGGGTCAGGATGGGCTCTAGTGTAGATACTTCTAGAAGCCACTATGGTGTGTTTTCAGACCCAAAATAACAAGAAAATTTCAACCAAGTATGACAATATTTGAGAGGTTAACTGATCTGTTTACACAAATATTGATCCTACAGTCCTCTAACTGGATTTGGAAAATGTTATAATGGTAAGGGTTCTTTCCAACAGAGTCTTAAGGTCTACTCAGGATTGTGGAGTCGCCAGGTGGAAATTCTAGAGTGTTTTCAAAGAGGTACACGGTCCACCACAGTGCTTGTGAAACATCCTTTTTCAAGGATATCCCGAAACACAACAAACTCTAACCAGAGATTGACTGGGAGGGCATTCACTAGATATATCACCTCTAAAAGAGGATGAGATCCGGAGGCTATCTAGCCCTTTCCAGACTCTGTCTAAGAGTACAAGGTAAAACACATCAAAGGTAAGTGATATGTGGGAATGAGTGTTTCACTATAAAGTGGAATTTTTTAGCTCGTGAGGAGGTAAAAGGTTCTATGGTCCACTACCATGTTTATTATGAAGCCAAACTTGAAATATTTTGGGTTTTTCTGAGTTTATTTTGGTTTTATAGGTTAAGAGAGTGTTCTAAGTCTGATTTTGCACTTAGCTAAGGTGTTCAAACAAACAGAGTTGCTCTTATGGCTTGGTAACTGGTTCCTTCAAGGTTTGATATGGATTAAAAGGAATCGTAAGGGTTACTTAGTTTGTCACTGATTCGATCAAGTCCTATCATGATTGCCATTATGTTAGGCAATGCTTGAAGAAGGTTACTTATGTTATACTGGACCTAAAGGTTTTAAGAAAGGTTTTGAAACCTCTAATTTTCAGTAGGGTCCCACCGTGATCGCCATTATGTTGGTATCCCATGTTTTGATAGTTTGGAAAATCAAAAGACAAGGCAACATCAGAACCAATATTTAGAGTTCCAGGATCTAGTCCTCTTGTTCTCAGAGAGGGATCTCTAAAATATTTGTTTGCAAAGGTTTATCTTTTTTTCTTTGGTTATGGATTTTAGACTAGTTATTTAAGTGCAGATGTTTGTTTGCTTGGGTTGAGTTGATACAGCAGAATATGAAAGGTCTAGGAAAGATAGACAGAAAGAGGAAATATCTGATCCATTGGGCAATGGAGTCAAAATAAGGTCATGACAAACTCTTCAAGGGATATGGGATATCAAAGGGCAAATCTAACTTGGCCACAGGATCCTTTGTTTTGGAATGAGATGGACATTAATGTTTTAGAAAGAGAAACTTAATTCTCAACAAAGGGAACTTGAAAACATAACTTAACAATAAAGAGATATTTGATAGACAGGGCTAACCATAAATTCCACAAACATTCTTTAAGCAAATAATGACTTCAAGGCAACTTTTAAAATGAAATCTAAGATTCGGGGAACTCCCTATTTCCTCAAAGATTTTATTTTAAAGGACTTATAAAACATAAAAGATTCACTGATAGCTGCATTCATAGAAGAGGGAAGTGTACTCCAATCAACATCCATGCTTATAACCATAACGTCATCTTTCAAAACAAATCGCCTGCCAGGGCAAAGGGTAAGATCAAAACCGACCTCTTTGATTAACTTAAGACAATGGTACTTCAAAGGGAGACTTCAATGACAACTTTCAAGTGATGGCAGACAAGCAGGGAGAACCATAAATCATGCTGAAACCAACTATTTGAGCTATCAAGGAAATAAACAAGCATGAAGACTAAAGAGAAGGTTTAAAGCCTATAAAATACTTCAGTAGAAGAAAACATAAAACAGTCAAGGGTGAACAGGTCTAAGGTGCTTCCATGAGTCATTTCTTAGCCTAAAACTTTCAGCCTAATGTAGTAAGAGATTATGAAACATAATGAAAACAGGAGAAAACATTAAACAATTAGAATACTTCACCAACAACCAAGCTCATGAATCCAGTGATAGAGCCTTCTCAGGAACAGGGATACAACAGCATCATCAAGACATCCAAGACTTCAATTTGTTTTTCAACTTCAACAGACTTGTATATTTATTCCAGAGAGTTTCAATGTTACAACTTGTGTATATTTATTTCAGAGAGTTTCAATGTTACAACTTGTGATCAAAAAACAACCAACAACCAACAACTTCTCATTTTCCACAGCAGTATTTATAGAAAGATGAGGAGGTGAGATCTAACAAAATATCTCAAGGATAATTAATACAAAGTGAAGACTTCTCGGCCTTTTGAGAGGCTCGATGAAGAAGTCACAGGTGTTTCTGCATTAAACTCTTTACAATAAATATCAAAGCTCAATGGGAGCTTTATTTTACTTTGAGGCTCTGTGTTATGTTTGGAGTAACTCTGTAGATATTTCTGCATTGATTTCCTTGTAGAAGTAACTCCCTGGCTACGCTAAGGAAAAATATCTGATTGTGCAATAAGTTTGGCCCTGGTTTGAAAGGTTTGAGGCAACAGGTGGAGTTTAGTTGTTGGGAGGAATCAATTCGCCTCCTTGTTGTCGCGGTGGAGGGTTTGCTGTCACTAAAACACTTTAGGTATTCTGCAGACTGTGTTTTATATTGGGGGATTAGGCTTTTGATAAAATTCTTAGCCGTAATCCCCATAAAACTGTCTTCAATTCTCTGTGCTGGCACATTTCTGGTCTTCTACAGCTAATACTCTTTGACTGTGCCGGATTCTTGGTGCTTCGCTGTTACATAGGGCTGCGCAGGGTTATACGGCATCAATGCCTCATGAAACACTGATGAAAACATGAATTTAACACCTGCAAACAATTTCCTTTGATAAATCGAAGGAGGGAAGGTCATCACCCTCATCTTTCGAATTTCATCTGACTATAGAGAAAAACGTTAAACCCTGCAAAATGTAAACAAAAGTTATGAAATCCTGCATTTATAGGTCAATCTGCATCGGAGGGTGTGCGGGGGAAACAGGGCCATTGGATGGCATCATCCAACGGTCGGGATTTAATCTCAGAATGGTTGAAAGAGATGGTGGAAGGGTGATTAAATTTGAGCCGTCGATTCGCGCTGAGATCAACGGTCGGGGATGGGATTGCCGCTATACAATAGCTTGGCTATCGCTCGAGCACTTTGGTTAAAGGTCAGGCATGTTAGGCGAGCGATCACCGTTAGATGGGCGGTCTTAGATCGGACTGTTTTTGTTAATTTCGCTGGGCGTCCAGGTCTGAATTATAACGCGTGGGGGGCGATGGTTGCTCGGCGGGACTGATCGCAAATCGCAAAAGTGGAAAACGCGATGGCGGATTATGCGACGAAGAGAACAAGCGATATTGCGATTATGCGATGGAGGAGGGAATATGTGATTATGCGATCAGGCGGATCGCATCGCAAATATTTGCGATGCGATCGAAACATATCGCAAATATTTGCGATGGATCGATTAATTTAAACAAGATGAAATGCGATACTGTGATTTCGCGATTTGCGATTGGGCGGAACGATCGCATCGCAAGTTTTTGCGATGGGTCAGTTAAACAAACCGCGGAAAATGTGATTTTGCGATATTGCGATTTGCGTTGAGCGCCAAAGGGTTTAGAACTCGGTTCCAGGGTACGGGTATATGGATGAAAAGGGTTAGGGGCTTAAGCTCGAGGGGCTTAAGTCCTATACATACAAACATGTATTTTCATGGTTTTTGAAGGGTTTCTTGAAGGAAATGAAGGTTTCGGTAAGGTTAAAAAGTGGGTTTTTAACCTTATAAAAGGGATTTTAATGAAATGGAAAGGAAGAAACATGAAATTGTGGGTTTTTCATGGGAAATGGAGAATGGAAAGTGAGGTTAATGGTGGAAAGAAGAAAAAGGGAAAAGGGTCCTTTGCAGAAGTACTTTGGTTTTTAGAAATCAGCAGGATTTCTGAGTTTTGAATGGAAACAGTAGTGAATATTAACCAAGGATAGGACATTATCAAAAAGTCTTCAAGTATCAGCAATTTTAATCATGAAATTGTTTCTTGAAGGCTATCCAACATTATTTAGCCACCATCTGATATGACAGAATTTTATGGGTGGCTAACACCATCCATGATTATTCTTCTTGATTTTTGGTTACTAAGGGTGAATTTGAAAATAAGAAAAGGCATACTGAAGGTGGCCAGGTTGTTGAAAATTTTTGCAACAAAAATTTGTGTTCCCATAATCTACTAGTTGTTCATAAACCTTGCCTCTCCATTTGATGAGGATTTTTACTATTAAACCTTTCCTAAGGTCCACTTCCACACATATATGAACCAAAGTGATGATTCCTTTTGTAGTATGACCAGTCTCAATTTTGATGAAATTTCAAATAAAATTGTCTATATGCTCCAAAACAACTAGGCAGGTCATATGGATGGGAAAATTGGGAATTTGAACCCATACTGGGGTTGCCCAAGATAAAATAGAAAGAGGATTAGATTCTGGGAACCAAGGTTCAAAGGAAAGACCATCTCAACCCCAAAACCAAGGACCCTGATCAAAACCTTGTGTTTGTCCTCCATCTTCTGAATGACGACAAAATGATTCCTTTAGAACAAAAATGAATCTCTACATACCGAGACTGGTTCTAATAAACCCACTTCCGAAGCGTTGATGATGAAGGAAAAAATCCATTAAAGTGGTAGATAATCCTGTGTCACTCATAATCATTGGCAATGAAGTTGCATGCAATATTATTAACCTCAAGGGAAGGGCTTTCAACCTTCTGATCCACCAAAAATGTAGGACTAGTTACATATTTAGGGTTTGGTGAGGAAAACCCATGATTCAAAATGTCCTTAAAACATCTCAGCGAGGTTATGGAAGATGCATCCCCACCCCTATTCAGCTCCGCCTCTAATTATAGCAACAATGTGAGTCCAAGCATCCTTGGTAATATTGTAATACCTCAAGGATTTTTGTTCCTCAAGCTGGTGGCCTTCATGAAGAAGTCAAAAACATTCATGAGGGTTTTTCACCCTCTCTTGAATTCTCAACGCCAAAGAGGAAATTAGATTTTTCTTGAGACTTGTAAATTGAAGGAACCCCCAATATATGGGTTTACCAAGGCTAAGAAAATTGTTGCATCTGGAGTATAAAACACTTCACTGGCACATAGCATGCCTGGCCCATATGTTGACCTGGAGATATAAGGGTTTCTACTCAGATTTGAGGGGTACACTTGCAGATATGGGGCTGCATGGTGAATATTTATCACTAGAGCAGAGAAAGGTTTGTCCTTCATACCCTTACTGGGGTGAGGAGCTCGCACAACTACATTTTGATCGAAAGTTGAGGTTGCAGAGTTTAAAATCATGGTTCTTGATCTCTATAAATAAAGTCATCTATTATATAGAATTTATTCCTAAATTTATATTTAATAAATATATAGAAGAATTACATTATTTAATATATACATTTTTATCTATATCACATGTTAAGTTCTTCCTATTAATTATTTTGTTTTTTTGTGTTTAATAAATCTAGATTTAAGATGAATTTAAATATCGAGTAGTCTTTAGTGCGACTTTTTGAAGGCTTTTATGGTGACTTTTTATGGTGTAATTTCTCTAAATTCCGGCAGAAATTTATTGAAAATAGAAGTTTGATTGCTAACTTTGAACAATCAAAGTGCCCTAGAGGTTTTTGAGGGTGTTGAATCCATATATAGAGTCAAAAAAACCAGTTTGAATAAAAAAAACCAATATTTATCTCAAAATTTTTCACCGGATTCCGACACCTAAAACTTCAAAAAGTCACGCTAAAGACAACTCCTTTAAATATTGGTTTGAGTTTTTAATATATTGTCACACATATATGTATGTAGTTATTTAATTTTTACTTAACTTTTATTTTGTTTATTAAGATGGAGAAAATTTCATTTTCTTTTTAATGTAATTCCTAAAGTTTCTCCCCCATACTAGACTGTAGATCACATAGCACTTTAGTACTCTTGATGAGATTGTGAGAAATTTAAATCTCAAAGTTTAAATAAGCCTTAAATCTTGCTCCTAATTCCTATTGTTTTGTAACTTTTTTATAGATGTTTTTATTTTCCCTTCCCAACATGAAATTAAAGGTTTTCCATTTAGTCATACACCAAAGAAATAAACGTTGATATAATGTTGTGTATTAAAGAAATCATATTTGATATGATGATCACTCATTGGTGTTTAATTTTTTAATAACATAATAGTCTCTCATGAAACATTAGTGGCATTAAAAATATGGGATTTTTTTTTGATGGATTCTAGGGATGATTCAAGGTACATTAACATTGAATTTGAATATGATGTAATAAGACACAATATATAACTCTTGTTTATAGATTTTCTATATGACCATGAGAAACTTGAGTTTTTTTAACAATTTTATATTATGTTCATGAAAAAATTTAATGCATATGTGATGGAGACCTAGGGGTTTACAAAACATACTAACACATATAACATTATAGAAATTATAAACTCCCATATTGTCCTCCTTCAAAAGTGCTACTACTTTAGCACGAATGATCCTTTCTTCTCTTTCTTCATTGCATTGTTTTATAGGTTCTTCAATGGATCCATGAATCTCAATTAAAACTTTTGGAAAGAGATTTATAACATATTTTGGCACCTTAATATTATTAGATTCTATTGTTTCGCTTGATCCCTTGCACCCTTATAATCTACAACTTGGTCCCACTATATAAGTAGCTCAAAATTCTTTCGAATGAATCCATGGATTACTCTTTCTTAGAAATTAATCATGTACACACTAGTATTGTTTAGAAAAAGTGTGTGTATCTCAGTAATCATTAAAAAATATAAACAATGTCAAAATTACAAACTCTTTCTTGAAAAGTCAACAAGAAATGTGTGTCTAATTTAATTTTCCCTTAATTAAATTAGACAGTAAAATGTAATCTTATCTCATAATCACTTGTAATGGTTAACTAAGTGTGATAAACTCAGTTAGCTCATTGAATTCGAGTTGAAGGTGGTTGGTGGGGCATGCAGAGTGATTCTATTAGTTATTAATTCCAAGTTGCAGTTAGTGCATTAGTTTAATGCATGAGAAATGAGTTAACTCAATTAATTGAGTTAAAATCAGTTTAACTAGTTGTAATTGATTATTGCATTAGTGAGAGGTCAAGTGAATTAAATCATATTTAATTCACATGCACTGATCTGTCATGTCACTGATGATTTACTATTAATAGCTGCATGCATGTCAGTTTTGATGGTAACCCATTTGAGACAGAGGTTAAAGGGATGTTAAATATCATTTTTTTATTAGTAGTATGCCCGCATGCAGTAAAACATCTATAGGATTTCCCATGAGCATTGAAAAGTTTTGGAAGGTTGAAATTCCTAAAGAATAGGGATTGCATTCCATATAAATTGCGCAAGAAATTTAGGCTGAGCATAGGCTGAAAATTGGCTAAGTGCTAGTTGATTTTGTCTGGATCAGTGTGAGACAGTTGTGAGAGTGCAGGAGAATCTTGTGAGAAGAGTGAATTGTAATTTTTTCATGATTCCTTAGTAAATATACAATAGAAGATAGAGGGGTTTTGGGTAGTAAGCTTTCCCCAGGAAAATATCTGTGTTGTGGTTTGATTTTCTTCTTTCTTTAATTGTTGTGATTGACGATCGTGTTTCTTTTCCGCAATTTATTTGTAGAAGGATTCAGTATCTTCCTTTAGCATATCACATGATTGGATTGAATCCATTGGTATACATATTGTTTGTATAATTTCTACATGGTATCAGAGCTTAGGAAATCACTATAGTGGAGAAGAAATTGAGTTTGTGCTGAATAGCTTTCGAATTTGCAGAAGTATTCTTTGGTGCGATAGGCGGATCAAGATGGCTTTCAATGGCTTGAGATTGGAATATGAACTAGAGGGAAGTTCTAATTATATTGCGTGGAAACACAGGATGGAGGCAGTTTTGGAGGACAACGAGTTGAAAGAATTCATTGATAATGACATTCCCAAACATGCAACAGTAAATGCCACTCTTCCTGATGCTTGGGAAAAGAAAGTTGAAAACGCGAGGAGTATCTTATTAGAGGGAGTATGAGACCACATTGTCTCAAGTCTCGATGGAAAAGTGAATCCATATGCAATGTGGAAGGCTTTGACAGATCTGTTTTAGAGTAGCAATGACCACAAAAAATTGGCACTGTAAGGACAAGCTCAAGAAAATCAAAATGGAGAAAGGCGACACTATTTTGAAATTTTTAACGAAGTTTTTCCAATGTCGAGATGAGCTTGGAAGTATCAGAATTACTGTAGCGGATGATGACTTGGTGAGCATAGCTCTTCTAGGCCTTCCCAAGAGTTGGCATAGTTATCAGGACTCTGTCAATGGGAGGCAGAAGCTACCATAATGTGAGTGAATTTGGTCAAATTTGGTACAAAAATAATTCAGTCAGAATACCAGGGATGGATCCTCATCTAGGACAGATGATAAAGAAAATTTCACCTTGGTTGGTAAGGAAAATAAGGGGAAGGGAAAGAAATCCTATTCCAAATCTAAGACCGACAAAGAAGGCAAGAACCATGACATATCCAAAGTGAAATGTTTTCACTATAGAAGAAGAATATCAAGAAGGATTCAGTATCTGTAGCTGGTGAGGCTTTGGCCTCACAATTTGAGTTGGACTTATCGCTCATTGCATGCATGGTGTCTAGTGTGATGGGATCAACGTGGTACTTGGATAATGGTGCATATTTCCACATGACGGGAGACAAATAAATTTTCAGTAGCTTTGAGGAGAAGTATCTCTAGATACATATTGAAATGGGTGATAACGGGAGGTATAACACTATCGGGATTGGTACAATTACCTTCCAGAGACAGTCAGGTAAACCCTTCTTATTAAAATATGTAATGCATGTACCAGGCTTGAAAAAGAATTTAGTTTTAGTTGCTATGTTGGAGGATAAAGGTTATGATGTGATTTTCAGTGAAGGGAAAGCATTCGTTCATCACAAAGCCACAGGAGAAGAAAAGAAGATTGGGATTCATGTGAAGAATCTCTAAAAAATTGATGTAGATGGTTGTGCAACATTGATGGGTAAAGCAGAGAAAGTGGTAATTTGGGATGAGGGTGAGTTATGGAATAGGAGATTGGACCATCTACACCACAGAGCTTTGAAGGTCATGCAACAGATTTCTACAGGGCTTCCAAAGAGTACTCTTGCAGAGATAGACACATGAAAGGGATGTACCATGGGGAAGTATGCAAAGGCCACTTTTCATGAGAAGGAGAACTAAGCAATGAAAATACTTGAGATAGTTCACTCAGAAGTGTGTGGACCATTCTCTATAGCTTCCACAAAAAAGCACAGGTATTATGTGATATTTGTTGACGATTTTTATAGAAAGTGTTGGATCTACTTCATGTAGAAGAAAGATCTAACATTCTCAAAATTTTGTGAGTTCAAAGCATTGGTGGAGAAAGATACGTGGAATCATCTGAAGCCTATGAGGAGCGACAATGCTGGTGAGTACATCTCCAATGAATTCAATAACTTATGTAGCAAAAAAGGAATTTAGACAGAGTTGATTATGCCTCATAACCTGAAACAGAATGGGGTCACAGAAAGAAATAATAGAACAATTGTGGGTGCGGCACAAGTGGTGTTACATGATCATGGCCTATCCTTGAATCTATGGGTAGAGGCATGCAACACAAAAAAATTTGTGCAAAACCATAGTCCTCATCGGATACTTGGCATGTGTAAACCAAAGGAGTCTTTTTCTGGTAAGAAACATGATGTTTCATATTTTAAAATTTTTGGCTTATTTGTCTATTTCCACGTGACCAAAGATTCGAGGAAGAAGCTAGAACCAACAACTAAGATTGGGATATGTGTGGGGTACACTGATAATATCCACAACTACCAGGTGTATTTTCCAAACAACAGGATGAATGTTGTGAGACAGGATATAAAATTTGATGAGGAGAAAGCCATGTGATTGTCCCTTGAGAGGGAGATTGATTTACATGCAGATGAGGAACTCTTGGTTCCAATGGATGAACCTCAAGATGTGGAGTAGCCACATGCGGGGGATCATGGATTGGAAGAAAACACTCATGCAAAGCCGACATGGTAGAAGGCGCACCATATAACCTGATAGATTGAGACTTGATGCAGTAGAACATGTAGGAGCACCTACATCACTGCGCAGACAGAGACAGTCTTCAGACAGGTTTACTGGATACATGCCTCTTATGAGCAAGTGTATTTTGATAGAACCATCCTCTTTTCAAGAAGCAATGCAATAACCAATTTGGGTTGACGCCATGGTTGAGAAGTATGACTCCATTGTCCAGAATAGCGCATGGGAAGTTGTCCTAAGACCAGTCATAAAATCAGTGGTTTGATCTAGATGGATCTATAAGGTGAAGTAGGCATCATATGGGAGTGTGGAGAAGTACAAGACTATATTTGTAGCCCGGGGATTCTCACAAGTTGAGGAGATTGACTATGAGGATAATTTTGCACCAGTTGCGAGGTACTCATCGATTAGATCTATCCTTGAACTCTCAGCGCAAATGGGGTGGTAAATACATCAGATGGATGTGAATATTGTGTTTCTCAATGAAGTTATTGAGGAATAAGTGTAAATTGAGAAGCCATAAGGTTTTGAGACTTTTGACAGTGAGTCGCATGTGTGCAGAATCTAGAGAGCATTGTATGGGTTGAAGCAAGCACCTTGTGCTTGGTACACTAGGATTGATAGCTATTTCACGAGGTTGGGCTTCATCAAGAGTGAAGCGGATGCAAACCTGTACCAGATTGTGGTTGATGGTAAGGTTTTAATTATCGTACTTTATGTTGATGATATTATTTTGACAGGAGATCAGCAGATCATAAATTATTGCAAAGAGGACCTTGCAAGAGAGTTTGAGATGAAGGACATGGGAGTCCTTCACTATTTCCTTGGTTTGGAAATATGGTAGAAAGATGGGGAGATATTTGTTTCTCAAGGAAAGTATGCTAAAGAGATTCTGATCAAGTTTCACATGGAGAGCTGTAAACCCATGGAGACTCCTCTTGCAGGAAACTAGAGGAAGGAGGATGCTACTTTAGGTGAATTAGTGGACGCTACTGTTTAGAGGTAGCTTATGGATTCACTCATGTACTTGGTGAACTCTAGACCAAACATTTTCTATGCAGTTAACCAACTGATTCAAGCTATGGTTAAGCCAACCAATCTATTTTAGAAGGCGAGGAAGCATGTATTGATATATCTCAGGGGCACTATAGAGTATGGATTATGTTATAGATGGACAGAGGGAGTGAAGCTTCAAGGCTTCACCGATGTAGATTAGGCAGGCAGTCCATCACACAAAAAGAGCACATCAAGAGGTATCTTCAGCATAGGATCGACAACAATTTATTGGTACAACAGGAAGCAGAGATCTGTGGCACTCAGTTCAGTCAAGGCAGAGTACATGGAAACCAGTCAGGCTTCATGTGAGGCCATCTAGATGAGGAATATTATGATTGGTTTGTTTGGTAATCAAATGGATCCGATAGTGATACATTGCGATAACCAGAGTTGCATTAAACTCTCGGTTAATCCGATATTCCATGATAGGTCCAAGCATATAGACATCCAGTACCACCATCTCAGATATTGTGTTCAGATATGCATTATGTTACTTTTGTACATTCCCATGGAGGATCAAGATGCAGATATTCTGACGAAGGCGCTTACTTGGAGAGAATTCTAATACCATAGAGGCAGGATCAGGGTAGCTAATAATCCCTTTCTTGTTGAGAGGGAGTGTTGAAAATTAAACAAGAAATGTGTGTCTAATTTAATTTTCCCTTAATTAAATTGGACAATAACATGTAATCTTATCTCATAATCAATTGTAATAGTTAACTGAGTGTGATAAACTCAGTTAGCTCACGAAATTTGAGTTGAGGGTGGTTGGTGAGGCATTCAAAGTGATTCTATTAGTTATTGAGTCTAAGTTGTAGTTAGTGCATTAGTTTAATGCAAGAGAAATCAATTAACTCAATTGATTGAGTTAAAATTAGTTTAACAAGTTCTAACTGATTGTTGCACTAGTGAGAGGTCAAGTGAATTAAATCAGATTTAATTCACATGCAATGATCTGTCATGTAACTGATGCTTTACTATTAATAGTTGCATGCATGTCAGTTCAGATGGAGACCCAGTTGTGACAAAGGTTAAAGGGATGTTAACTATCAGTTGTATTATTAGTAGGCTGCCCGCATGTAGTAAAAAATCTATAGGATTTCCCATGAGAGTTGCGTAGTTTTGGAAGGCTAAAATTCCTAAAGAATAGGGATTGCATTCCACATGAATTGCGGCGCAAGAAAGGAAGACTGAAAAGGGCCTGAAATTTGGCTAAGTGTTGGTCGTTTTTGTTTGGATCAGTGTGAGACATTTATGAGAGTGCAGGATACCATTGTGAGAAGAATGCATTGTAATTGTTTCATGATTCCTTGGTGAATATACAATAGAAGATAGAGGGGTTTTGAGCAGTAATATTTCCCTAGGAAAATAACTGTGTTGTGGTTTGATTTGATTCTTTCTTTACTTGTTGTGATTGGTGATCATGTTTATTTCCCGCAGTTGATTTGTAGAAGGATTCAATATCTTGATTTAGCATATCACATGATCGGATTGAATCCATTGATATACATATTGTTTGTATAATTTCTAAACTCTTGAATGGATTTTATAGCAAAAATACTTTTGTAACTCCCTGAATCTCATGGAAAATAGTCTCAACCATCTTGAAATTGTATAAAAGGGTCATAAAGAAAGGAGAATATTACAAACCTTGTGTTCATATTATAGTTATCCTCTTGGTCAAAACAATGAGGCTTTGATGATCCTCATCTCTGAAGAAACCCTTGTTCGTTAATGTTCCCAATTGTGTTTTCTTATCTTAAGGCCTAATTACCCATAATATCCCTCTACTGACATAAAAAGAGCATAGGAGGTGAGGAAGTCCCGAGTGGCCTGGGAATAGAAGTATCTAGATGGTTGTTATATACAATTCCAGTAACAAATTTATGTGTACATTGTTATATTACTTTTAGTTTCAATAAATGAATTTGTATCTTGTTCCCCTCCACTAAATTGTGAGTTATTTGCATGAATGCCATCTCCCATCAATATTTAGTTGTGGTTGTAATTTACATTCACGAGTTAGTTAAATTAGTTATCATATATGTCATTTTGTTTCTACCAATATTTTAAGGAATATAGTTGCTTCAAATTGTGCAGGTTTAGAATTTTGAGTTACAAAAACCATGATTGGAACATCGAAAACTTATGAGGCTCATCTCCAACTAGCTACTGAAATGAGGTGATAACTTTATAACTAACTACTAGTTGTATTGAAATTGTTATAGGTTACTTTAGGGAAAAATTTATAGTGTACTTTGAAATTTGTATTTATTAATGGTCTACCATATCTATAGGATAGTTTTCATCCATGATAGAATTGGTGAATTTACTAAGGATGACTTCTTGAGTTCTTCTCGATACGTTTTACTTTGTATATTTCTAGACTTAGAGTAGGAATATTTGTTCAATATTTTTATTTAGTTTCCTACTATCAACCTTGTATACCTTGTCCTGAGGATGAACCACATTATTTGGTTCGAAACATCAACCAAATCCTAATAATGTGATTAATACAAAAGACATTTTTATCTAGGGTTTATTTAGTTTTTCTTTTTATTTTTTTCATTATTTTTCTTTTTTGTCTTTTTTATTCTCATAGCTAAGGACACATGTGTGTTTCCTTTGGTAAAGCATGCATATGTGGGTTTACCTTGAGAAAGGTGTATGTACATGTAGGATGCTCTCTCAGAGAGAGTGTGTACTGTTTTAGCATTAAAATTTACCCTTTTTGACTTTTCTTTCTCAATTTTATATATTTTTCTTGCTATTTTGGTTCCTAAGCCTATTTGAAGTAGGTATGAAATTGGAAAATCTTGTTTGATTGTATTTAGAATTCATTGCCAAAAAGAAAAGGAATTTTAAATATTTTCTTACTTCATGTTTAGTGTAGTTTATTTTGTTTCATTTTCCTTTAGTTTGCTTGTTGAGTAGGGAATTTGTTATAAATGAATTAAAAAAAATCATTATGTTTTCATTTTACATTAGAATCAAATTTCAAGTTCCTCATTCTTTAATTGAATTCATTGAAGAATTAGTGTAAATATAGATATGTTAGTGTTCTTAAAAGTTTATTTCCATAAGAATTAAAGACACCATGAGTTGCATAAATGTCTCATTTAGTAATCAACGACCATTAAAATAAAGGCATAGTTAAAATTGACTAAATTTTTTTTTCTCGAAAGCTAACATAACCTAGTTTGTAGGAACTTAGAATACAAATAAAGAGAATAGTCTCCAAGGTCACAAACACAATTATAAGTGATCAATGAGAGAAAATTCCAATATTATAAATAAGTGCTTGCAATGAAAGCACCTCTAACGTAGGTGTCAAACATGTGGTCACATTACAGTAAGTGAAGGTGATATCCCTTCCTTCAATTTCTTTAGTGCTCACTGGGTTACCATGTTTACAACTATTTCTTCAAGTGTTATGTCCTCTAGATGACATCAGTTTTTGAGGATTTGAGTTTTGCTTCCCTATCGATATGCATGATTTAAACGTACAATTATTCTTCTATATTGTGAGTTATGAACTAGCATCCTTAATGGTTATTCCTAGGATACATCATAGGTGAATATGGGTGGGAAGTTCTTTTGTCACCTAAGATAAAAGAATAATCACCATTCATCTCTCATGAAGGATGGACATATTCACAATATTTCTTGTACCTTGGGTGAATTATATGAGGAGATTACTATAATTATATTTCATTTATTTGTTAGCTCGAGTTGTGGCCTAGTCATCCTTGCCAACTTCTAAGAGGTATGATTAATTAACCCTTTTCTACCTTGTATTTAGTTCCTATATAACCTAGGAAAAACTTTGGAAGGGTAGTTTATGTGATGATTCCTCTCAATACTTTTGTAATGTAACAATCGAGCTTTAATCCTTGTAAATTGTATTGTAATTATGCTAATATGGTTTAGGATGGTGAGTGAATATTTTTTTTTGTAAGCTAGTCTAAATCTATTAATGAAGAAAATATATTACAATCCATTTTTCTAAGCAGAGGAATTTATACAATTC
Organism: Pinus albicaulis; assembly: GCA_034641835.2. Lineage (NCBI taxonomy): Eukaryota > Viridiplantae > Streptophyta > Pinopsida > Pinales > Pinaceae > Pinus > Pinus albicaulis. Next base: position 1,637,342,781 of record CM076579.1, on the reverse strand, counting down.
CTACTCTCAGCTGTGTCCAAAAATTCAAAATGAAGGGCTGCCCATAGTAGGGAAACCATCCCTTTACTTGTCTCTGAAAACTTGATTCACCTACTTTCTCTCATACATTATCAAAAGTACTGAAAATAACTATGAAAATGATAAATAGCAAGTTTGTCCAGAGGTGGAATGAGGTGCAAAAGCCTTCATTTGATGCTTCTGTCATCATGTTGTTCTTTTTTAGGAGTCGACGGTTCCTTGCCAGTAACTGGACACCCGTAGATGCGGGCAATTTCCTCTAATTCCTCCGCGAAGACCCATGGATTTGGCTCCATCAGTTGTTCGCGTTCATCTCATAACGCCACAATTTGGGCAGAGACAATGAGGAATTTTTTATGGGCAGACGCACAAGATTTGGGGGGGGGGGAGTGATTTCTAGGGGAATGGTAAATTTACGATACCTCCTCTTAAATCTAGGCAGAGGTGGCACAAAAGGCTCAGCATTTGGGAAGAGGTAAGCTACAGGAGAGGACTCCTATGGATTATCTGCGGGGATGAGGGGGGCCATGAGAGTTGAATGAGCGGGAGGAGCATCCGTAGTTTAGTAGGCGGAGGTGCTGACAGTGGTAGTCGGGGTTGTAGAGAGAGCCGAGGAGATTTCAATGGATGAGTATGCGAATGGAGGGTCAATATCAATGTCATGCTTAACAATGGACTGGTAAAAATGGTCTGCAGAAGCTCTGGTGAGTCTGGCTGGAAGGGATCCTCTAGTGTTGCCTCTGCGGGACATCTGTCTCTACCAGGGCACCACGGCAGTGAGAGAACAGTGCTACAGAGAACACACTAGGCAATGGGGGAAGAATTTGGTAGCGCTTCATTGGAAGATCAAAGGATGAGTGTAGAGGTTAGCATGGCGTCAGTTTATTAAGGCGATGCCTCTTCGATCGAGGCCGCAACTAGCATGCATCTTCTTCATTAATTGCATTAATGTCCTGCTGCTACCACCAAGTGCAGAAAGCTTGTTGTAGCATTGTTGGTTCTTCATGCGGTGTGGCATGTTGCACTATGGGATGAGCTGGCCTCCACATCACCCGGATCTGGGATGTCATTGTTTTTTGTAGGATCGCCATGCATTTGGCTCTTATAGTTTCCTCTCTTATTGACTAGAAGTTGGAGGCGAAGAGCTGGAGATATTGGCCGACTCCATGATTTGCAACATAGTCTGTTGTTGCATTGGCCTCCCTTCTTACATGCAGGAATATGATTGCTTTGTTTTGCCGAAGCCTTCTTCAAGTATCATAGAACCATATTACCTAAGTACACCACAATTGGGATATAAAATCCTCTATGTTCGTTTAGTTGGTTGGGAACATATTTGCAAAACCTCCGCATTTCACGCATTTTGCTGCCTTTTTTATTCCCAAGAGCTCACTTTGGATAGAAGGAAAGGGGTAAAAACTAGCCTTTTATAATGAAATTGCAGTATTATCCAGGCATGTAGCATCCTCAGCTTCCTAACTCACTCTCGGTCACTAGGTCTCAAATAAAGGACTAGAGTTCCAATTGTTGTAAGCATTGTGTTAGTCGCTAACTCTTGGAGAGTTTTGTGGCTGGGGATCTTGAAGCAAGGTGAGTTACCATATGAATAATGATATGGGAGTCTCCTTCCACTTCTTGTGGAAAGATATTAATTTGAATGGCTATTTTTATGCCCTGTATGAGACCGTCAAGCTCAACTAAGTTGTTACTATCCCACCCAATGTTGCCATAGAGGAGGTGGAGAGGGTTGCCCTTGTTGTCTCTGAAAATTACTCCACAACTTCCCCTGGATTTCCTTTGGAGGCTCCATCGAAATTGAATTTGAAAAATACTGGAGGGGGAGCTATCCAATTGTCCGGAGCCACATAATGAACCTTTGGAGTGGCAGGGAGATGCTTAGTTTATTGAGGTGCAGTCCCCAATTGTTACATATTGCTTGTTTGTTTGTTGAAATAGGGAGATTTGAGTTGGTCCAAGGAGTCAGGGCTATCGTCTTGTTTGGGAAACTGCTAAATTTAGCCCATGTCCCTTCTTGCGATGTTTTTTTGTATTTAAAAATGTGGTTGTTCCTCTCCTTCCAAAGAGTCCATGTTAGTAGCCTAGGCATGAGCTGCCAAAGGCGATTGAGAATGTTGTTGGAGAAGGGTGTCTCCTACCATTGGTTGAGAGTTTTCAGAATGTTTCCATGTGCTCGATCTGTTCTTCTGCATAGTGTGCCTATTCTGTCCCAAAAGAGATTAGACATGATGCAGAGATCTAGTAGATGATTCGTCCTTTCTCCATTTAGGTTGTATAGAGGGAATCTTGAGGGTCCATAAAAGCCTCTATTCAAAATATTGTCCCATGTTAGAATTCTCTTTTTGCTTAGTAACCATAAGAAGGTGACTACCTTGGGCCATTGTTTTATTTTCCAGATCTTCTTCCAAATATTGTTTGTTTGAACTGTGTCTGGATATTGGAGTATTTTGTAGGCTTCCTTTGTAGTGAATGTGCCACGTGGAGAATGTCCCCATCTGAGTATATCTGGGCCATCCTGCACATGGATTTTCCTCTTGACTAGATCCTCCCTGATGTCTAGATGTTTCTCTCGATGTCGCTCTCCCTGCTATTCTATTGTTGGAGTCCAGTTTTTGTATCTGTTGGTATCCTCCCGGGTCCAGAAATTCCCTACCTTGTTCTTCTCCCTATCCTATAGAATTTCTTGCCATAGAGGACGCTGATAGGTGGTTGAAATAATTTGTATTTGCTTCCATGAGTCTTCCTAGAAGCGAGCCTGTTGAGCTAATCGTATTTCCCAAAAGATATGGGTTTTTATTAAGTGTTTGTGGTGGCCTACTAACATTCCATATCAAGGATCATTTTATCTCATGGTTGAAACTGATTAGATTTTCTAGTGTCCACAGCGCAAGGTACTTGGCTTCCCATAGCTCATCCCATGGACCTTGAGTATTGGAAACCCATTTCCACCATATTCTTGCTCCCATGATGGTGTTTCTTTGTTCTAGATCTTGTAGTCCAAGCCCTCCTTGATCTTTTGGGGTGTAGACTTCTTCCCATTTGACCAAAGCCCATTTTATTTTTTCCTTTTTTCCGCCCCACAAGAAGGTTCTTTGGAGGTTTCGAATGACCCTAAGGACCCATTTTAGAGTAGCTAGAACAGAAAAAAGATAAAGGGGGAGGGATTGCAAGACTGAATTTATGAGGAAAAGGTGCCCAACAATGTTCAACGATCGGTAGGTCCAGGCGGAGAGTCTGGCTTCCAGTTTGTCTAAGAGATCTTTCCAAGAAGAGTGCTTGATGGCTAAGATAGTTAAAGGGGCTCCCAAATACTTAGAGGGTAGAGAGGCCACCAAGAGTTGAATAATTCTGGAAATTTTCCTTTGAGTAAGGGGAGGGGTGTTGGAGAAGAAGATCTAGGATTTTTAAAAGTTGATAGTTGTGCCAGAGGCTTTAGAGAAGCAATCCAAAAGATGTTTGAGCATACAAGCTTCCTGCACCGAAGGTTGACCCATGACTATGTTATCATCCGAAAATTGTTGATGGGATATGGGAGATTGATTTTGGATTGAAATTCCCTTGAGGTCTTGATTATGGACAACTTTCTTGATGAGATGACCTAGGCCTTCAGCTATCAGAACGAAAAGGAAGGGTGATAGTGGATCTCCCTACCTGATCCCTCTAGAGGGGGAGAAGGTGGTTGAGGGAATCCCATTGAAAAGTATGGAGAAGAACAGGGAAGGGATCAAGCTCATAATCTAATATACCCAAGTGTGGTTGAATCTAAAGGCTAAGAGTGTGTGATTGATGTAAGCCGAGCTGAGCTTGTCGAAGGCTTTAGATAGGTCTATTTTTAGTAGCATTCTGGGCTTCTTTAGAGATTTGAGGGAGTGCATGACTTCATGAGTAAGGATGATTCCATCAAGGATTTTCCTTCCTTCCACATAGCATGTTTGCTCTGGGGAGATGAGTAAAGGAAGCAGAGGTTTCATCCTATTTACAATAACTTTATAAATAATTTTGTAAATGACATTGCAAAGGGAAATGGCTCTATATTTACCTAGAGTTGCGGCCCGATCCTCCTTTGGAATGAGGGCAAGGAAAGTTGCATTAAAGGCCAGAGGGATCCAGTGCATGTGGCGTGATTCTTCAACAATGTCCCAGAATTCTGTTTTTGTGATATCCTAGAAATGGTGGAATAAGGTAGTTGTAAAACCATCCAGGCCAGGGGCTTTACCTTCTTTCAGCTGAAATACTGCCATCTCTACTTCCTGCAGAGTTGTTGGTTTGAGGAGCATCTGATTATACTCTTCCGTTACTATTCTGGGAATGTTTTGCATTATTATGTCGATGGCCTTGTGTTGATGATTTTTGGGCTCTTTGAGTATATCCTTGAAATATTCTAGGAGTTCTTCTTCAATTCCAGCATGCTTCTCCAATCGTTCTCCATTTTAGTCTTTGAGGACCGCAATCTTGTTATGAATTATGTGTTGAATGGTTGAGAAATGGAAGAACTTAATGTTTCTTTCCCCTTCCCTTAACCATCTAATCCTTGATTTTTATTTCCAAAGTATTTCTTCTTGGAGCCAAGCTTCCTCTATCTATGCGACTATTTAGGATTCCAAAGCATTGGATTATTCTATTTTCCCTATCAGATTGATTTCTTGCTGGAGTTTTTCCATTTGTTGTTCCTTTTCCTTTTTCCTGTTGAAGATGTTTCCAAAGGTGTGAAGGTTCCAATGTTTTGATTTTCCTTTGAGCATTTTAAGTTTCTGCTGGAATTGATACATCTTGGATCTGTCCAAAGGCGTGAGGAAGGTCCAGCATTCCGTGAAAAATTCTTTGAATCCCGTGTGAGTAAAATAGAACTGTTCAAATAAGAAAGGTCTACGAGGTGACATTCTTGGTTAGTCCCATTGCAACTGAATCAGCTAGTAATATGATCCTGTGGTAGGGAAAATGGTGGCTTTCATCTCACCCCCCCAACTGTATGAAGTTGTCGGTGATCAAGAATCGATCGAGGCAAGAGGCAATTTGTTGTGATCCTCCTCTTTTGTTGTTCCATGTGTAGACTCCATTGGAAGTGTGAAGATTAATTAATTGATGATTGTTGATAAATTCCTTGAATTTGAGACTGTTAGAGGATAAATTTATCTGTCCCCCTTTCCTTTCTTGCTTATTTGTAATCATGTTGAAATATCCTCCTAGCAACCATAGAGGAGTGGTGCTTTGTGTTATGGTCCCGTGATTTGGCAGATTGGAAAAACCAAATGACAAGGTAACATGAAACTAGTCATTGGAGTCCTTGCACCTAGCCTTCCTAGACTCAGAGAGGGATCTCTCTATTGTATGCAAAGGATGTGTAGGTTTTTTTGTTTGTGTTGGATGGGTAAAATGATCAAGTAGAATAGGTGGAGTAAGAGGTCATCAAATCATTGGGCTATGGAGCCTATGAAGTTAGAGATATCTCAATAATTAGTCGGAGTGCATCACAGGGAAAATCTAGTGTAGTCAATGGATCTTTTTAAGGTTTGTGTGAAGTGAAATGAACATTAAGTTGGGGAATAAGGTAAGGCAAAGGGCAGTGAAGTATCCTTTTTAATATACCCATAAACAAGAAGGTCTCAAATACTGATAAGCAAAAGATAATAATCATGAGGTAGGGCAAACAATTTGCTTAATGACAATACTTTAGACAAATAGACATTCAAGATGAACAATTTAGTGAAGCACAACAAGCAAGAAATCCTATCTAACTTGAGTGATTTCACCCAGAAAGTTTGAAAACATATAAGATAACAAATAACATTAATCAATGAAAAGGGAACACCTAGACATCATCAATCGAGTTATAAAGGACCTTGAGGAAAACTGATAAGTATGGACAAAGGGGAAGAGTAAAACAAGACCACCTTGACTTAACCTAACAAGTAATACTTCAAAGAGAGATTTCAAAACAGAGTTTAGATAGCATCAAATAAGCAGGGCTTGCCATAAAACATATTTGGAAAGTAGCATATTAATCAATTAGTGAAATAAACAATCTTAAAGATGCTTGAGGAGAAACTAAGAATTCCTTAAACACACCCAGCAGAGGAAAACATAAAGACAATAGTAAATAGGGAGGAATGAGGTGCCTCAATCAACATTTATCAACCTATACCTTTTTGTTCTATTGCAACATACAATATTGGAAATAATGATAACAAAAAAAACATGAAAAAACTATAGAAATGTCACCATTCAACAAGCTCAGGGATCCTGCAAGCAAGTTTTCATCATCATCAATCAAAGCATATCATTCACAAGCTCCATAACACCAGATTGCTCTTCAACCTCAAAGAACCATGTAATGCTCTCAAAACTCATTAAAAACCAACATTTACAATGAAGTATCCATGCTCTATTTATCATGCATGGAGAATAAAAACCGAAGAGAGTATCTAGAAGCCTATTGGCTAAGAAGAAATATCACAATTTGTCCTTGAGGCCTTGCAAGGCCCAAGGCACAAAATATCTAAAAAAAATATCTTTTCTGAGCATTTCTGGTAAAGAAATAGACATTTGATGTCTGACATGCCTCCTAAAACTTTCTAAGCATACATTTTTGACTTTCCCTCTGCTAAGGGCACAACATTGTGTTTTAGGATTAATTTCCAAGCTAGGAGTGTAGCACAGGAGTAGGAAAAATGGGTCATATTGCAGCAGTGTTTTGAAGGCCTTCCTGATGTTGCAAAAGGCTCCATGATGGCTTGTTGGAAAGCCCTTGAAGTCTAATTTCCAGATCTACCCTTGGTGTTATGATATGACCTATCTAACCTATTAAAAAAAAAAAAATTCGAAGGCTGGTAAGGGTGTAACACATGTCCTGAAAAGCAGGTAGAATGGTGAAAAATTGTGTGTTTTTGACCCTTTTGGAGGACCAAAACAACTCCAATTGATCTAAAACTTTGCAAGCATGCTATATTAGTGATGAGGATCCCAAAAATGTAAACCTTTCCTCCTGAATATGCTCTGAAAAAGAGCGTAGCACCAGGTGTGCTACTCCCTTGGCCCTCAAAATTTGCAAAAAACAAAAACTTGTCAAAATTTTCCCAAATTTGGTGGATGAGTGCCTCATGGGTTTTGGGAGACTTGTAGAGATGCTTATGCCAAGATTCCAAGCCTAGCTTGGCCTTTTTTCTCTTTTAATGCTTGGATATTTTCTTGAGCCTTCTTCAGTTCAACCCTTGCAAATTGATTTCTTTGGGCATAATTCTTAGTCATTCTTCTTTGTAAATCCAAGTCTTTATTTGCCTTCTCTAGCTTGGTCTCAAGGTGTATGTTAGCCCTCTCAAGCCATGATTCCCTATCATGTTCAATTTCCATTGCAAGTAGTTCATTGAGAGAAATTTGTTCTACTAGGGCTGATTCTTCTTCCCTCTGCTTTTCCAATGCTTTCTTCAACCCATGGTTCTAGGTCTCCTCCTAGATTGTCCTTCCTCATCACTACTCTCCTCATAAGTGCCTATTAACTCCTCTATCTTCATTTGTGCCTTTTTGGCTTCTTTCTGGGCCTTGAGGGCTCTAGCTTCATATATTTCTATTTGTGCTCTTAGCTGCCTATTTTCCAAGTCAAGGGCATGATTTATACTCTTGGCCCTATCTAAATGTGCTTGGAGGTATTTAATTTGTGCATTTCTGTCCTGGAGGAGCATGTTTGTAATTCTTGCCTCATCCTCCTCATCACTATCCACATGAATGATCTCAAAATATCTCTCCACCTCATGGTCTTCTTCTTCTTCCTTTACCCTTTGCTTCCCTTTTTCCAGTGGCTGAGCTAATGTAGATGGCAAGGTCCCTTGCCTTTTGGAGGTAGAAAACACTTGCCTTGGCCACTTTTGATATGTTAGAGGTAGAAAATCAAATTTATCTACCAGAATTCCCTGTTCATGGCTGATCTCAAGATTGTCTTTCCTTTCATCAGTGGTCTTTGCATTTATGTCTTCTTCATTTTGTTCTTGACTGCCTTCTTGAGAGGCATTCTCATTTTCCCTCGTGCTAATATCACTGTTATGACCTTCACCATTATCATCAATCCCTTGACTGTTTTTTGGGTTTTTGGTGTCACTGCTAGAGGTGTCTTTGTTAGTGTTTTCATCATTGTTTTGAATATTTTCATCATTTCCATCCTCTTCGATATCTTCTTTAGTGTAACTTTTTTCTAAATTGTCCTCTTCATCGGAGTCATTATTTTTCCCACTACCATTGTCTTCATCTTCTGCATTATCCTCCTCATCATTTATCTCTTATTCCACACTATTTTTCCCACCGTCTTCAATGTTTTTTCCACAACCATTTCCTTCAAACTCTGTTTCTTCTTCTTGACTGCTATTTCCATCTTTGTCATCATAATTTGTCTCTTCATTATCAGGCCCTTCTTCACTGTCTAGATTACTATTTTTTATCTTCACCTTCACTATTTTTCCCATTGCTTTTTTTGTCATCTTCACTGTCATTTCCTTCAAACACTATCTCTATATCTTCATTGTTTTCAGCCTCTGTATTTTCTTCACTATCACTGACCTTGTCTTCATAACTATATTTGTCCTCATTGTCCTTTGTTTCTTCTTCCTCATTCTCTGTCTCTATTTTTTCTTTTGTCTCTTCATCATTGCTTGCATCTTGATCACTGTCATAATATTCTTCATCTTCTGCCTTATCATTTGTGTCTTCACCATGAATTTTGTGGTCTATTTCCTCTTGACTGTCACTTTCTGCTTCACCACTTGTTTCGTCATTGTTATTTTCTGTGGGGTCACTGTTTTCTTCATGTTCTTCATCATTTTCTTCTTGTTCTGATGTTGTAGGATAAGGCGAAGGAGGGAAATTATCTTGGGGAGAGGAAACATGAGGAGAGGATGATTCATGGTTAGTGAGGGGTGATGGAGGAATGGAGGAAGGTGGATGAGACAACGAGGGTAAAATTTGAAGAGGAAGAGGCCGTGGATTTGTAAAAACATCATGGGCAATGAACACTTCCCATGGGATGCCTTGTTGCTCTAATTGGTGTAAGGAAATCATCTTGATAAGGGAATGGTGAAAAAGACTTTGCATATGTTGTGAGGGAGGTCTCTTTTGCACAAAGTATGACATGTTGTCAATACCTCTACAAAGGTAATATGGAAAATGTAGTAGCTTGGCCCTAGTGAAATGCATAAGCAGTCTTATGTGGTAATATTACAATCTATAAAACCTACCTTCACACGCGAAGTATTTCATAATGATTTTCATTAAAGGGGCATATCTGTCCAACAAATGGGAAAAGGGGAAAATATTTTTGCAATCAGCTTGGCAACTTGGTTTCAAGAAGGGCTGATATGTTGGAAATACTAAGAGGGGGGTGAATCAATATTTCTTTTCAAGTGTTATTTTTACCAGTTAGAGCACTTATATTTAGAACACAAAGTGAATACTAATAATAAATTCTTTTACTATTTTCTTCTTTAAAATAAATCAAGTAAAATATATGTAGAGCTCCAAACCTAGATGAAGACACTGATATTCAATCTCCCAGGCTCCAACCTGTATTTTCCAAGCACCGACTTGGACTTCTAAGGCTCCAACCTTGTCTATTCTGAGGCACCAACCTCAAGGGCTCCAATCCTATATCTGGCACAGGCTCCAACCTGGTCTCTTGAGGACTCCTATCCTCTAGGGCTCCAACCCTATCTTCCAAGGCACCAACCTTGTCTCTATGAGGCTCCAACCTCCTGCTTCATTTCGTCAATATATATTTAGTTATTCTTCACGGCTCCCAATATCTTCTTCAATGAGCCTTTCCAAACTTCACTTAGTCTTCAATGTAGTCTCCACATTACGTCATCAATGACAACCTTTTTCTTCTTAGAAGGAGTCACCACTACTCTTCATCGTACCTAAACAATTTCTCCAAGGTCACTTTATGATGATGACATCAACGATGTATCATGATCTCCAAGGGTGTCTTAAAAGTGCTCCAAAGGTCTTGAAGAATCCCTCAAGGTGTCTTCAATAGGCTTCTATAGTTCTGCACACGATGTTGTTCAACAAGCTACTTTACGAAGACTTCAAGGATCCTTTAATAATTCTTTGGTCATTTGTAAAACAAAGCACAAACTGTCTTCAATATTTTATCCCAATATAATCTCAAGAATATTCAATAATTTGTTGCAAGAATAAACAATCTTAAATATTTCACCAATTGCATGAAAAACCTGAGATTTAATTTTTTCCACTCAAACTTATTTCCACAGATCAGAATATAGATGCCAGCAAGTTTGAACCTGAGGTAGGGTGTGTTCTCCAGAAAGTGATTTGATCTTCAAAAAGGAGTATATATCAATATTTATAGTCACAGGTTCGATCTACATATATGACCAATCACTGAATTAGCCAAAACATTTTCCTTTCGGCTTTTTGTTCACTTTTGTGCCTATTTTCCCTTTTTATAGGTGATCTTCATTGAATTGCAGAACTCAACTCTTCAAAGGAGATCAGAAACATAATTTTCCCGTTGAATTGGCTACACATCATTTATTTGGTGGAGCCTCGAGATATCTGTGATAACGTCTTAATTATTCACGCACAAATTTATAATAATTTTTTTTACTGGTCCGACTTATGGAGGTTTGTTCTTACTGGTCCAAGTTATTCACCCACAAATTTACAACGGTTGTGCTCACCGCCCAAACGATATATTAATCTCTTGTTTCGGGCTTCAATAGAAGATTGTTCTTAACTTCAAATGTGCGACTTGTCTCCTCCGTAAGTTAATATAGGGCAAAATCAGTGAATTCCAGTTGCGATCTTTACTAGTTTGATTCACGTATAGGTCCGAGCCTTTGTATCAAAATATTGTAGCTATTTCTGTGCCCATGCTTGTTGTCTTCCGCCACTGATCCAAGATCTATAATTTATCTGTGTTTTTTTTCTTTCTTAGCTCATGCATTGAAACTTAATTTATATGTATAGTCGTGGTGAGGGGACGTGGCAGATGGCTTCAAAGAGGCGACTTGCAACCGACATCTTCTATGATGTGGAGTGGTAATATATGGCATAGATTTGAGTGGACAGGTAAATAGTGGACTTATGGTGAAGTCGTTCTTCATTTCCAGCGATAGGGCCAACTTAGGATGATTCCCACTTATCATAATTTTCAACATCCTCATTTTAGCCGACGTGTATGGTGAAGTGGTTGAGCCAATGTGTACAATGTTTGGAGAGTCGACATGCCTGCATGTAATTTAATTGCGTATCACGAAAAACCCGATGTATGTCAACGTGGTTGTGTGCTTGTCCGCTGAGGTGATATGACTGCCAAGATGCATGGTTAAGTATGCCAGATGGAAGGTAGATTGGATGCCGAGAAAGGTGGGGATCTACATATATGTTTTTTTTGTAGGCTTAAGTCCAATTTGATACAAGTTTTGATATATATATATATATATGCCAGTATATTATTAAATCATATATATGATTTTCATGTCTTTATTTAAACCTTTCAAATCCTTTCCATATACGCCTTTTGACATATATCTATGATGCGACATAAAGCACAAGGATAATAAAGTTTTACGATATGGACTTATATGAACTTAGGGTATGGCAAGGGTTAGGTGCCTAGGAGGATTCCATGGAAAAGCAACTACTTTATCCATCATAATGCATTATTAGATATGCATCATCATATGCATCATTTTCATGCTCAGGGTTCTCTAGGGTTTCTTTGGACTAGGGTTAGGGTTTCATCAAGAGATTTGGGTAAGAGGTTAGGGCAACATCACAAGAATATTTGTCATGAAAAACAATTCCATATTGACATCAATGACAACCTTGACCAACATGATAATGTATTAAGTCCAAAATCACCTGTTTGAACCATTTTCCTCCCATGCAAGGTATCCTTGTGGCCATAAAAATTCCATTGGTGGTCAACCCAAAATTCACTCCAGCTAGATGTACTTGATGGTCATGCAGGTTGAGGACAAAATGTTTGGTCAAATTAGGGTGACTTTGGACTCTTTTTACTTTCTCACAGAAATCAAGACAACCTACCTCTCCGAAATTTGCAACTGTAGTAGGGGAGGCTGTCAATTCTTTGGTGTTCTGAGGTTCAAATCTATTTTCTCTCCCACCTTTTCTCTGTTGTCCTCTAGGCCTTTGACCTTCCTCACCACTGTCAACACTTCCTTCTCTAGGAATTTTATCCTTTCTCTTTCTTTGAAATCAAGAACCTGATCTATTTGTGAAATGATGGGGAGAGGGCAAGTGAGACGATAAGGAGACATACAGTGATTTGCAAGTGAATGGGAAGGATGAGTGAAGAAAACTAATTTGGGCCTTAACGTGCTTTCAGTATGCATATGGATAGGTGCTCTTTGAACAAGAGAGTTGTTAGCATGAGCTTAGGTTTTTTTCTCCTTCCTTAGGGTTTTTCACATTTTCTTTTAAGTTTCACCTTTCAGAATAGTATGAGAGGGAGGCAAAGACCTAAATACCTCTTATGAAACCCTTAGGAGGCACCAGGAAGAAGGTGTGAGGATTTTTGAGTAAATTTGAAGCTTGCAACAACCTTTAAAAAACCTCCCGGCTGAACGCGCAACACAGGAGTGCATTGCTGGGTGGAGCTGCACGAGGTGTCAGGCGGCCTCTGCAAGTCTAGGCGCGTAGCACGGTGGAGTTGTCGGGCGGCTCTTCTACGTCATTTAACAGACTATCATGCATTGTTGGGCTATCAAGTGGCTCCTGCGCGCCCCTGTGTGTAACACCCAGGTGGAGCACAGGAGTGTAGCGGTTTCCAGAATCTACACTTATATGAGAGCAGCGTCGAGTGGTTCCTACACGTTGTCGGGTGGCTTCTGCACGACCTAGCGCATAGCACAAACACGCAACTTCGGGCGGTGTGGTCGCGCGGTCGTGCATGTGGTAAACGTGTAGCGCACTGCTACAGGAGTGCAGTGCTTTGTGGAAAAATGAAGAGGAGACACAGACAGGCGCGTAGCATGCGTTTCCAGGAGAGAAATGTGGGGTTTCTCCTACTCGAAATTTTGCCAGAAAACTATGAAATATGTAAAAAAACCTTTCACTTTATTTTTCAAATGAGAAATTGCTGTGAGTGATAATAAAATGCTTTTATACCCTTGGATTTTAATAAATTTGAAAACCAAAACCTACTTTGCTAATGTTTTGTGTAATATTCCCAATTTTTCACATTATATTTGGAATATTAGAGTCCTTGATTTTCTTAATGAATTAAGTAAATAAAAGGGTGGAGGGACCCATAATCCTCAATAATAATAAATATCCACTTTATGTGTGTGAATGTGGATTAATTTAACCTAGATCTACAAAAAGAGGTAGCTGAGAAACTGCTAATGTGAATGAGATTGGAGATCATGTCTCATTTAATGAGAAAGGTCATGAAGGGTTGATTCAGTCAACTAAGATCTTGAAGATGTAAAACAAAGGATCATTGAGCATACATGATCAAGTGATGGAGGATCATGTGCAAATGAAGCACACATGATGGAGGAGGTGTACATTGCACCTTGACTGTTTGGTTGATTTGGTCAAACAACGTAGTCCCACTTGGAGGATCTTGTCCACATAAGACTACGCAGTTGAGATTATGGCCAAGGCTTGAGGGGGCTCAATCATTATAAATGAGATGAAGGAAAAGGTCAAAGGCATCTTGGATTATTTAGTGTATGATCTTTTAGATCCGGAATTGTCAAGTGACATTCCACTGCATTCTTGGGCTGTTTAGCAGAGTTTGCAGGTGTTGTTTAGCATAGGGTGTTCCCGGGCAGGAATCCCACCTCTTTCTTTGAGTGATCTCTGAGGAAGAGGATTGTACTTCATTATACATTGGGCTTTAAGTGCCATTTCCTTTTTTTCTACTTTCTGCAGAACATTCATATTCAGAAATCTGCAGATTTCTGAAGATCGGTATGGAAGGTGGAAGTTATCTTCAGTACTTAAGCTGGAGAACAAGGTGAGAGATTATTCCCATCACTTGGGCTTATAGATTAGCACTCCTAGAGCCACATTGAAGATTTTTCTTCAGGCCAAAAGTTATTAACCTCCTATCAGCATTATTCCCTTTAGGAATAACACTATCCATATTGTAGATCTGAAAGGAGGAACGAAGTTGCTAGTACTTTAGCTAGCAATATAGTGGAGGATCATTACTTCACATTTCCATCTATTTTACCATCAGCCTAGAGCTTATTACAACATTTTTCAACAGGTATAAGGCCTATTTTTCCCTCACAACGCATTTTCTGTTGGCAGCTGTGCTGCAACAGCTGAATTCATCATTGGAGGATTGAGAAGGTAGATCTAGAGCTCTCAGCTCATAGATCTGATGAAGGGATCAAACCTTCAAGCATAGATCTGATATGAACACACATTTCGGCCATCTATTATTCAGATCTACCTTCAGATATGTATTTCCCAGCAGATCAAGGATCAAACCCTAGGGAGGTGATTTTTCCAAATTTTCAGACCTGGGAAATCCTTTCTGGGTTATCTTGGAAATCCATCACATTGGCCAGATCTTGAATCTTGGCATCATCAGAGCTCCAGTTTTGAGTAGATCTACATTTCTCTTTTCAGCCTGCAACCACATGTTTGTGATCCGCTGAAGAGACAATGCAGTGTTTGCTGCAGAGCCTCAATAGTTACATTGTACCTGCTTTATACATGTTTTCAGGGTGATCCTAGCTCCTCTGCTTGGCTAGATCTACCTATATCTTGTATTGTTGTAACTGAATCATCTCCAATATAATAAAATGGCTTAGCTCTTTCTACATATTCTGATTTGTACTTAGATTTATTTTTTATCTTGCTGTAAGTTCTTATATTGTGTGAAGTATTACTACATTCTCCCTTTTGGGATATTATATTTTGTTGTTGGTATTTTTATCTCTTTGCTGATATTTTGCTTTTCTTTTGTAGATTGTGAATTAAACATAAAAAAATTACCTTTTTCTCATTGATTTGAAAACATAATATTTTTCCTTTGGCCACCTTTTGTTTGTTGCAGGTGCCATAACACAGTGTTTTGTTTTCTTTTTCATTCTTTGGAATCTTGACAACTTTAGTCACTTACTCAGCAAACTCATGATTTGCTTGGTGTTTCCATTTTGACAGTTTGAACTTATGATCTCTTTCCTTTTACCATTTTGATGAGTATTGATTGTACTTGAGAGTTTTGTCTCCTTCACACTGATACTCTTTGTAATCTCCCCCTTTGGTGTAGTGGAAATTTTATCCTTGACAAACCCTTAAGGTGATCATATGACATCATCCTTCAAACCTCTGCTTTCTATCATTAAGGAGGTCTCTCACCTCCATTCCTTGTTTAAAAAAATATTCAATTTATGCTTAGTGGCACTGATGTACCTTTGTCTTCATGATCCTTTGCATGGGCTCTTTTTTGGGCAACACCTTATAGCCAATTAGTCATGAAACCATGACTTTCTTTGTGAACTTAGGCATGTTGTTTCTCTTCTACTGTGAATTTCCATGATGAGTTTTGCTTCTCACCTTGCCTCTCTTTTGTTCATAACTATCATAAAATATTCCTGCAGAAATGTTTTAAGATAGGAAACTGACCTTTTGCAGACTTAATGCTTTGATCAAGGAGGTCCTTTTGAAGATCTTTGACAGCTTTTGGACAATCATAAGCTCACCCTTGCTTTGGGTGATGGCCCTTTTCATTTGATTTCATCTTTGGGCACATGTGAAATAGTGAGTTTAGAAAACAAAAACAATGAATAACCTAGGAGACCCTACATGATCTATTGGGATGCCTTTTGGACCTGACCTTTGGCTGAAAACTTGAATCAGGGTTTGGAGGTGTAAAACAGAGTTTTGACGAACCTTTATGCATTGTGGATCTAAGAACTGATGACTTTGATTTGTCTAAAGAGTCTAGAAAGTTATTTTAAAACCACCACTGCTTGAGGCACTTGGTGAATAGGGGAAATTGTTACGCTACTTGGAAATCCAAGGTGTAAGTAGAAAGGTTAAGAAAAATAGAAACAGAGTGGTAAGGTGAGAGGTGGCAAACATAGTGAGAATGAATGGCATAAGTCCGTGATTTGGTCTGCTAGGAGTGATAGGATGGCTATGCCATGACAGAGTAGTAGAACAGTGAAAAATTTATCCTAATGATAATGAAGGCAGTGAGATTTATAGAACTCACAAGATTCATGAATTTTGTTTCTAGAAATCTAGGATAGACATTTCGTCATCTATAAAGGCAAAAAAGTATTGATGACTAATAGTGGCTCCACTTGGGGAGGGCAGCTCCTTTTTAGGAGGTGTCCAAAACTTCAAATATTTGGTTCTGTGAAGACCAGTGCCTCATCCATTGGGAAGACCTTTCTTCTTTCATTTGTTGTTGCTTCTCTGAAGTAGTGATCTCAATAATCTGAAAACATGATTAGCTCAACTTCATCTCTACCTACCAAAGCTACTTGCCTAACAAATTTCTTCCTTGGGTGCACTTGAACTAAGAAACCCTTGACATTATTTTATTTTGTAAACAAAAAAAAACTATCTACTTCCACTCTAATTGCTTATAAGAGTTCAGATTATGCTAGTGAACTCTTTTTATTCTCTACCTAGACTATTTGACTATCAAGATTAGGTTGTATGATAGAATTAATTCTCTAAACTACAAACATGAAATTGAAAGCATGGTTTAAATCAGGATTAGGAAATCTGACTTACCATGAGTTGTGGCATTAGGAAAAACGAAACTAGAAGAATGAGGGTTGTGATTTATCATTTAGTATGCATCCCCATATTTCTCTTTGGTTCAATTTTGAGCATGTGGAACCAATATATTTCATTCCTAATCTATCCTTTTTGACAAGTCAAGTTTGAATGATTTGACAAGCTCTCTTTCACTAACTTATCAACAATAAATTGAAAACATGTTCAGCCATGATTAGGCTAGATGATTGAACAAGACTTTTTGGCACAAGTAGTGGAATTTAGGATTGCACACTTTTAGTACTACTATTTTTTGGGGTATGGGGTTGTACCTCTTTCAAATCTGCCTTCTTTTTATTTCTTTCTATGTTTTTGTGTTTTTGTGACTTTTCTCATGCAATGTTTATGTACAATGAATGAAATTGTTTTTAAACTAAGGGTTTTTATAGCAATGGTACTTGAGCATCCTGTCCTTGAAAGGATCTCCTAACATTTTTTGTCCATTTAGCTTTTGTAAACAAAAATCACATTTACCTCCATTTGAGGGCATGGTGTAAGGATTTTTCCAACAATTTCCAAACAAACCATGCTTTCCTTGGTATTTTCACTTTGAGTCTTGCTTCGAAAATTTGTTTCTGTCAAAGATCCTTCTTAGGTGGAAAATGTATCCTTTATCAGCTTCAAAACAGATGATGATGTCATCAATTTATATCATAGTAAAAAAGTTGAAAGCCGGGGCCATGACTCCTTGGAAGGTATCTTCAGCACTCCTTAACCCAGAAAGCATTTGGTCAAACATGTGGTTGCTCCAAGGAACTTTGAAAATGGCTTTATGCTGATTGATTAGAAGAGGTATTATCTGGTGGTAACCTGAAACACTATCATGAAATGACACTTTGTTAGAAGCTATTACCCTTGGTACATGATGACCTATATTGGGAAAAGGGTATTTGTACTTCATGGAGGTTTTGTCTGAGTACCTAAAGTCTATACACAATCTGCATCCTTTTGCTCTTTTTGCAAGTGAAAATTTTTTCCCAAGGGTTTCATGGTCTTTCTTGGATGGAGACCATTTTTGAACATTGTCTGTGTCACTAAGCTTTAAGCTTTTATCACTATATGTATAATCATTCTAAACCTTCTTGCATAGACTTATGTATTTCAGTTTTGTATATAATGACAAAGTTCTGGATAACTTAATCGTTTTGAGACTTTCTAGGTTGCTTATATCACACTCCTCTATATTAGTTTCAGTAGATACCCCTTTAGGGTTTATAGCAACATTTGCGAGGGTCAATAACTCTTCTAAAAGGACAAAACTCCTTGATGATGAAGTGTCTATGTAAGGCAAAAAAATAAGACTCTTTTGATCCAGATTCCCAAATATTTTTGTTGTGTGAGGGTATTTTAGCACTTCTGGATTAGAAAAAGGAAAATTTTATGTTTCTAATATTTGTCTTTCATTTGAGCAACCTATTTTAGATTCTGAATTGATTTTTGGTTTTGAAATTTCATTTTCAATTTGCAGAAAGTCAAGTTCAGTTTTATCATCATGTGGTTGTTCAGGGTCGTGATAGTTTTGACTATTGATTTCATAATAGAGGGACTAGTTTGACTGTGGTAGTGTGCCTAGATCTTCTCAATTTCACTTACCTACTCATTAATTTCCTCTTCATTACACAATATTAAAGAATCAAGATCTGAATGAATGGAGTAAATAGGTGTGTTGTTTGGCCTATCTAGGCTACTTACCATATACTTCATGTGCGACTCTCGATATAGTCTCCTGGTTTGATTGAAAACAGGGATAGTAGCATATGACATGTCAAGTTGGAGGTTCCCCTGAAGTTTGGCTCCCCAAGATTTGGACAAAATCATGCCATACTTTGGGGGAATGCCAACAAGCACTATGTACATGACTAGACTCTTAGCAGGTATTTGTGCTAGATTGACACAAAGATCCTTGATTAGGCCCAAACACTTGACTCTGCTCGAATTGAATGAGTACAAATCCTTGTAAGGCTTAGTTATATCTACTCCTAATCTATCCATCACAACTTTAGGCATGAGGTTATGTGAGGCACTCGAGTCTAGCATGGCATTGTGAAAAATTTATCATGTATGTTTAGGCTGACATAAAAAGGAGGAATGGCTCCTTCTTGATACTTTCCTTCTACTTCAGGGCCAAACAATAGTTTTAGTTTATCATCTGTCAAGTTTAAGGTATCAGTATCATTTCCCATGTTTAAGACTCTAAAAAATTAGGGCCTATACACTTCTTGAGTAACCAGTTTTGTGAGAGGCATGGTGATCTTCATTTTAGCAATCTCTCCCTCAAAACTGAAAGCTATTTGTGTTTTGGACACATTTACATCGGTTTTATCAGCCATGAACTTTTCCACATGTTTGATTTGCTGATTTTGAGTTGGGGCGTTATTCAAAATATTCTCTCAGGGTCACTAGTGGAGGTACTAAGGCAGCTTGGGTCATTGTTTTTTTGGCTGATTTTTCCTTTGTTTGGATCAGTGTTCTTAGCCATACTGTTGATATTCTCTGTTGTCTTCTTAGGAATGTTTTCAAGTGCTTTCCTAACAACAATGTCTATTTGGTTTCTCTTGGGGGGATCTTGGTTACTTTTTCTCCTAAGGTCATATTGCCTATGGACATCCATTATGGCATTTTCAAATCCCAAGCGGTAGTCTTTAGAATCCTCATAGTTGGTTTCAGTTTGGTCTGAGGAAAAGAAGCATTGTTCTTCTTCTGTGAGAAAAATATCACCCTCATTGTAGGATCCTATCAAGTTTACATGGTTTTCTTCCAATCATTCTATTTCTCTTTCTTCCTCCTCATCCACATAATTATCTTGGAAGGGAGGCCTAATTTGTTGGTCATTTTCTCTTTGTCTGATTTGGGGTGGGTCTCTTATGAAGTTTGGATTCCTGTTTATGTTTTGGGGGTTTGATTGATTTTACCTAGGAGGTGTTATTTCATTTAAGCTTATCTTCTCTATCATTCTCTCCATTGTTCTCGTTAGGCTATCCATTTTGGCATTGGATGAGGAGGTTGAGACTATGGTTTCATCTTTGTAAGTGACTCTTTTTTCCAATCTCATTCTAGCTCTTTTTTCAATGAGGTTGGTTTCTGTACTAATAGAAGCCCTTTTCATTTCTTCTAATGTTTGGGGATCTCTTTCTTTTAGTTGATAGGTCATGTCCGGATCAAAGCCTTCTGGAAATTTCACTAGTGCTAGGCCTTGCGGGGGTTTCATATGAGGTGGGAGGGAATTGTACACACTATTAAACCTAGTGCAATAGTCTTGGATGCTTTCCCCTACATTTATTTTGAGGCTGTTATATTCAGAAAGGATTTGGAGGGGGTTTTTCTTGATTTCCCACTTGTTTAAGAAATTTTGGTAGAGGGAAGGGAGGTCATGTATGGTGTTGGGAGTTAAAGCTTTGAACCATTTTTTGGCTTCTCCTCCTAAGATTTTTGTAAAGATCCTCATCTTAATGGTTTCTTCTTCTATTTCCATGTAATCAAAGGCATCATTTATCCTATCTACATGCTGTTGGGCGGCAATGGATTCAGATCCTGCAAAATGAGGGATCCTAGATTGGTAATCATTTGGCAAAGGAACTAAAGGTTGTGGTAAAACTAGGGGGGCATACCAAGCTGCCATGATGGGAGCTAATGGAGGATTTACAAGAGGAGCATTTGTGAGATGGGATGGAGTGATTTTCAAAGTGGAGGTATGGATGGGCGTGGTGGAAGTACTTGGAACAATAAACTAATTTTAAGCAGATTCGGTATGGAAAGAGCTAAAGTCTTGGAGAAGCTGAAAGTCAGGTGGTGTTGAAGGAGAGGCTTCTCTACTAGAACTTTGCTGCAAATCTATAGGCTCAAGGTTATTCTGGTCAATATCAGTTTGTGACTTGGTTCTAAAAAGGTTCTTTGTGTGATGCAAGTCAAACTGGGGATCTTGCAAAGCTGTAAGATGTTTGGGGACAGAGCTTGCTCTATGGATAGTCCTAGCAGGAGTTGAGTTCTTAGATCTAGAAGTTTGCCACAAAATATTTTATTGGTCATCAACTATAGTAGGAGGATTTGGGTCCGGATGAGATCTGGTACAGATCCATTGTGAAGCCAGATTCCAAACTCAAAATGTAGAGAGGCTGAAAGTTTTGGACTGTTTTCAAAAGGTTGACCTCTCTTAGTGCTTGGTAAACTCACACAGTATGGAACTAGACTTCTAAACTTCTCTGGGCTGATTTGATACAATCCGAGGGAGTCTAAATGAGAGCTAGTGAAGTAATAGGCCTAATGGAGTCTAGTGGAGTCTCCAGGTGGATGTTTTTAAATTGTTTTGAGGATATGTGTGTATGGTCCACCACCAATACTGACAAAAACCAATATAAAGATGTTTTGGGGTTTTTTGAGTTCCTTTATGTAGCCCTAGGGTATGTGAGAGTTTCCTACAGTTGAGTCATCATTTTTCTAAGATGGTGAAACAAAAAAATTCTATTCTTGGCTATCAGTTGATTTTCTACGCTTAACCGAGGGTTTAAATGAGTCTATAAGATTTTTTAGGCTACTATGCACTCAGTCCCACCATGATCACCAAAATGTTACGGTCCCGTGATTTGGAAAATTGGAAAAACCAAATGACAGGGTAACATGAAACCAGTCTTTGGATTCCTAGGACCTAGCCTTCGTGGACTCAGAGAGGGCTCTCTCTATTTTATGCAAAGGATGTGTACTTGTTTTCTTTAGATGGTTGATTTTAGGCTAGTTGTGAAGTGTATGGTTTTGTTATTTGTGTTGGTTGGGTGAAATGATCAAGTAGAATAGGTGGAGTAAGAGGTCATCAAATAATTGGGCTATGGATTCTATGAAGTCAGAGATATCTCAATAATGAGTCAGAGTGCATCACAGGGAAAATCTAGTGTATTCAATGGATCTTTTTAAGGTTTGTGTGAAGTGAAATGAACATTAAGTTGGGGAATAAGGTAAGGCAAAGGGTAGTGAAGTATCCTTTGTCATATACCCATAACAAGAAGGTCTCAAATACTGGTAAGAAAAAGATAATAATCATGAGGTAGGGAAAACCATTTTCTCAATGACAATACTTTAGACAAATATACATTCAAGATGAACAATTTAGTGAAGCACAACAAGCAAGAAATACTATCTAACTTGAGTGATTTCACCTGGAAAGTTTGAAAACATATAAGATGACAAATAACATTAATCAATGAAAAGGGAATGCCTAGACATCATCAATTGATTTATAAAGAACCTTAAGGAAAACTGATAAGTATGGACAAATGGAAAGATCAAAACAAGACCTCCTTGACTTAACCTAACAAGTAATACTTCAAAGAGAGATTTCAAAATAGAGTTTAGATAGCATCAAATAAGCAGGGCTTGCCATAAAACATATTTGGAAACTAGCATATTAATCCATTAATGAAATAAACAAGCTTAAAGAGGCCTAAGGAGTAGGTAAGAATTCCTTAAATACACCTAGTAGAGGAAAACATAAAGGCAATAGTAAATAGGGAGGAATGAGGTGCCTCAATCAACATTTCTCAACCTATACTTTTCTATTCTATTGCAGCATAGAAGAATGGACATAAAGATAACAAGAAAAACATGAAAAAATTAGAGACACATCACCATTCACCAAGCTCAGGGATATTGTAAGCAAGCTTTCATAATCATCAATCAAAGCATATCATTCACAAGCTCCATAAGACCAAATTTCTCTTCAACCTCAAAGAACCATGTATTGCTCTAAAAACTCATTAAAAGCCAACATTTAAAATGAATTTTCCATGCTCTATTTATCATGCATGGAGAAGAAAAACCTAAGAGAGTATCTAGAAGCCTATTAGCTAATAGTAAATATCACAATTTGTCCTTAAGGCCTTGCAAGGCCCAAGGCACAAAATATCTAAACAAAATATATTTTCCGAGCATTTTTGGCAAATAAATAGACATTTGAGGTCTAACATGCCTCCTAAAACTTGCTAAGTGTACATTGTTGACGTTCCCTCTGCTAAGGGCGCAACACTGTGTTTTAGGATTAATTTCCAAGCCAGGAGCGTAGCACAAGAGCAGGAAAAATGGGTCATCTTGCAGCAGTGTTTTGAAGGCCTTCCTGATGTCGAAAAAGACTCTGTGATGGCTCGTTGGAAAGCCCTTGAAGTCTAATTTCCAAATCTACCCTTGGTTTTCTAATATAAACTCTATAACTTATTCAGAAAACAAAAATTCCAAGGCTGGTAAAGGCGCAACACATGTCCTGAAAAGCAGTCAAAATGGTGAAAAATTGGGTGTTTTTGACCCTTTTGGAGGACCAATACAACTCCAATTGATATGAAACTTTGCGATAATACTATATTAGTGATGTGGATCCCAAAAATGTAAACATTTCCTCTTTAATATGCTCTGAAAAAGAGTGTATCACTAGGTGTGCTACTCCCTTGGCCCTCAAAATTTGCATAAGATAAAAACTTGTCAAAATTTTCCCAAATTTGGTGGATGAGTGCCTCATGGGTTTTGGGAGACTTGTAGAGATGCGTGGGCTAAGATTCCAAGCCTAGATTGGCCTTTTTCCTCTTTTAGTTCCTGGAGCTTGTCTTGAGCCTTCTTCAATTTAACCCTTGCAACTTGATTTCTTTGGGCATAATGCTTAGTCATTATTCTTTGTAAATCCAAGTCTTTATTTTTCCTCTCCAGCTTGGACTCAAGGTGTATGTTAGCCCTCTCAAGAAATGATTCCCTATCATGTTCAATTTCCATTGCAAGTAGTTCATTGAGAGAAAGTTTTTCTGCTATGGTTGATTCTTCTTCCCTCTACTTTGCCAATGCTTTCTTCAACCCCATGGTTCTAGGTCTCCTCCTAGATTGTCCTTCCTCATCACTACTCTCCTCATAAGTGCCTATTAACTCCTCTATATTCGTTTGTGTTGGAAATATTGAGAGGGTGGGTGAATCAGTATTCCTTTCAATTAGATGATTAGTTAATCTTAAATTATTATCAGTGTTTGTACAATGATAGCAGTAAACAAGAGGACCACAAATGCACATAGTTTTTAAGGTGGAAACCCACTCCGGGACAAAAACCACCTAATTCTTTTCTAATAATTCTTTAATATTCAACTCCAATAGAAAATAAAGCTCCAACTTCCTAGAATCTAGAAAAGCATTCTTCTCCAACTCCCACTGGATGGACGCTCCAATGCCCGAGATTCTTCAGTAGTCAACTGAACGGATGCCCCAACACGCAATGAGCTACAACTCACCCTAGCACCACCCTATAAAAGAATAAAATAAGAATGGACTCCCGTACCAAGGAAAATGGTCCACTTTACAATGATATAGAATGATGTAGAAGAAGAATATATACTAGACCCTAACCCCAACTTTGATACAACCACCTAATGATGATCCTAAATGTCCCAACACTACCTCTTCAACCCTTGGCAGATAGACACTAGTACAATTTGTACAATAATGTATTTACAATGACTAAGTACAATGATTGTATGCGGTGCTGCCCACTTGAAGACTTCATATGATGAACTTCTTGCCGCTGTTATGCACCTTGGTTGCTGCTCTTGTCATGCTACCCTCTGCTGCACCTTTCTTTTCTTTTCTTCCATAGAAAGTCTGGTCCTTTGCAACCCTTGATAACACATGATCTAGCTTTTTCTCGCCTTCTAGGAGCTCGATATTGAATCTGGTGTATCTCTATCATTTCAGATCCTCAATATCTGATTTTCAGTCCTATGGTAGTCCTCTGAGTCATATTTCCAATGCTATATGTCTGATCCAATTTGGGTTCTTGAAGAGAGAGTTATACCCAATATCTCTCAATGCCCTAATTATGGACCGTTTCAGCAGAGTGCACTTGTACGGCGTGCCACATGTCATTGTTTCTTCATTTGTCTCTAAAATTGATATAGTGACAAGTAAAAACTGTGCACTATCCATCATTTTTTACTAAATTCCAATCTGATACTTAGAGAGAGAGTTATGACGAATTTACCAAGGTCACTTCTTTGAGATGAATTTCAGGAGCCTACAAAAACCCTGACTTACACAGATCATATCTCCAAAAATATTGTGCACTTTGATCTGAAATTTTCACTGTAGCTTCCTCAAGATTTCTGCTTAACCTCATAAACATTTCAGTTTCTAAACCTTCGTAGAAAAAAATTTAGGGTGAAAATTCCAAGATGACCTGTTTCATATGGCCGAATCCCTTGCATAAGGAGGAAATGAAGATCACAATTTATATGAATGCTTAAGTTGAGAGGGGCTTCAACAAGTGAACGTGGGAGGGATTTTAGGAGCTTTAAAAATATTAATTATGACTTTTCAATGACCTATGCCCCAACCCCATGGGGTTTTAGCCCACTAACTGGGGGTACAAACTTCAAACATGAATATCTCTCAAACCGTGAATAATTACATGGCGTGCCATATATCAATGGTAACATCTCAACAAGTAGAATCCATCAAAATAATTATTGACCCATAATATATTAATTTGGTAGGTAAAAATTCCCATGCAATATTGGGTTAGCCCCTGGTGCTACTTGGGTTGGCATCAATGACAACCACTGATCAATAGTTTGTGCCTTTTGGGCTTCATTCCGGGCCTTGAGGGCTCTAGCTTCATAGATTGCTATTTGTGATCTTAGCTACCTATTTTCCAAGTCAAGGGCATCATTTATACTCTTGGCCCTATCTAAATGTGCTTGGAGGTCTTTGATTTGTTCATTTTTGTCCTAGAGGACCATGTTTGTAATTCTTGCCTCATCCTCCTCATCACTATCCACCTGAATGATCTCAAAATATCTCTCCACCTCATGGTATTCTTCTTCTTCATTTACCCTTTGCTTCCCTTTTTCCAGTGGCTGAGCTGATGTATATGGCAAGGTCCCTTGCCTTTTGGAGGTATCAAACACTTGCCTTGGCCCCTTTTGATATGTGAGAGGGAGAAAATCAAATTTGTCTATTAGAATAGCCTGGTCATGGCTGATCTCAAGATTGTCTTTCCTTTCATCAATGGTCTCTGCATTTATGTCTTCTTAATTTTCTTCTTGACTACCTTCTTGAGAGGTATTCTCATTTTACCTTCACCATTATCATCAATCTCTTGACTTATTTTTGGGTTTTTGGTGTCATTGCTAGAGGTGTCTTTGTGAGTGTTTTCATCACTGTTTTGAGTATTTTCATTATTTCCATCCTCTTCCATATCTTCTTTTGTGTCATTTTGTTCTAAACTGTCCTCTTCATCAGAGTCATTATTTTTCCCACTTCCATTGTCTTCATCTTCTGCATCATCCTCCTCATAATTTGTCTGTTCTTCCACATTGTTTTGCCCACTGTCTTCAATGTTTTTCCCACTGCTATTTCCTTCAAAATCTGTCTATTCTTCTTGACTGTTATTTCCATCTTTGTCATCATATTTTGTCTCTTCATTATCAGTCCCTTCACTATCTAGCTTACTGTTTTTATCTTCACCTTCACTGTTTTTCCCACTCCTTTTTTTTCATCTTCATTATCATTTCCTTCAAACTCTTTCTCTATATCTTCATTGTTTTCAACCTCTGTATTGTCTTCACTATCATTGACCTTGTCTTCATAACTATTTTTGTCCTCATTTTCCTTTGTTTCTTCTTCCTCATTCTCTGTCTCTGTTTGTTCTTCTATCTCTTCATCATTGCCTGCATCTTGATCATTGTCATAATATTCTTCATATTCTGCCTTATTATTTATGTCTTCATCATGACTGTCACTTTCTACTTCATCACTTGTTTCATCATTATTATTTTCTATGGGGTCACTATTTTCTTCATGTTCTTTATCATTTTCTTCTTGTTCTGATGCTATAGGAGAAGGTGAAGGAGGGAAATTCTCTTGGGGAGAGGAAACATGACGAGAGGATGATTCATGGTCAGTGAGGGGTGATGGAGGAATGGAGGAAGGTGGATGATATGATGAGGATAAAAATTTTATAGGAAGAGGCAGTGGATTTGTAAAAACATCATGGGCGATGAAAACTTCCCATGGGATGCCTTGTTGCTCTAATTGGTGTAAGAAAATCATCTCGATAAGGGAATGGTGAAAAATACTTTGCATCTGTTGTGAGGGAGGCCTCTTTTGCACAAAGTATGACATCTTGTCAATACTTCTACAAAGGTAATAAGTCAAATGTAGTAGCTTGGCCCTAGTGAAATGCATAAGCAGTCTTATGTGGTAAGAGTACAATCTAGAAAACCTACCCTCCCAGGTGAAGTATTTCATAATGATTTTCATTAAAGGGGCATATTTGTCCAAAAATGGGAAAAGGGGAATATAGTTTTGCAATCATATTGGTAACTTGGTCTCAAGAAGGGTTGATAAAGGCTTAACTCCAAACTCACATGTTTGAACCACTTTTCTCCCATGCAAGGTATCCTAGTGGCCATAGAAATTGCATTGGTGGTCAGCTCAAAATTCATTCCAACTAGATGTACTTGATGGTCATGGAGGTTTAGGTCAAAAATTCTGGTCAACTCATGGTGACTTTGGACTCTTTGTACTTTCTCACAGAAATCAAGAAAACCTACCTCTCTGAAATATGAAACTATGGTAGGGGAGGCTATCAATTCTTTGGTGTTCCGAGGTTCAAATCTATTTTATCTCCCACCTTTTCTCTATTGTCATTTAGGCCTTTGACCTTCCTCATCACTATCAACACTACCTTCTCGAGGCATTTTATCCTTTCTCTTGCTTTGAAATCAAGAACCTGATATGTTTGTGAAATGATGTGGAGAGGGCAAGTGAGATGATAATGAGATAGGCAGTGATTTGTAAGTGAAGGGTAAGGATGAGTGAAGAAAAATAATCTGGGCCTCAGCGTGCTTTCATTATGAAGATATATAGGTGCTCTTTGAACAAGAGAGTTGTTAGCATGAGCTTAGGTGTTTTTCTCCTTCCTTAGGGGTTTTCACATTTTCTTTAAGTTTTACCTTTCAAAATAGTATGAGAGGGAGGAAAAGACCTAAATACCTCTTATGAAACCCTTAGGAGGTTCCAGGTAGACATTTTGAGGAGTTTTGAGTAACTTTTAAGCTTGAACCGGCCTTTAAAAAACCTCCTAGATGAACGCGCAGCACAGGAGCATAGCGCAGGGCGAATTTGCACGAGGTGTCAGGCGGACTCTGTACTTCCAGGCGTGTAGCAGGGTGGAGTTGTCAAGCGGCTCTTGCATGTTGTTTCATGGACCAGTGTGCAACATCGATCTGTCAGGTGGCTCCTGCATGCCCCTGTGCATAGCACCCGGGTGGAGCACAAGAGTGTAGCGGTTGGCAGAGTCTGCACGGATAAGAGCGTAACGTCGAGAAGTTCCTGCACGATGTGGGGTGGCTTCTACATGGCCCAACATGTAGCACACATGCATAAATCCCGGTGGTGTACTGGTCAGGTGGTCGTTCACGCAGTAAACATGCATTGCACCGCTATAGGAGCACAACGCTATATGGAAAAATGCAGAGGAGACACAGACAGGTGCGTAGTGCACATTTCCACGAGCAAAGCGTGGAGTTTCTCATGCCCGAAATTTCGCCAGAAAACTCTAAAATCTCTGAAAAACCTTCCACTTTATTTTTCAAATGAGAAATGGCTGTGAGTGATAGTAAAATGCTTTTATACCCTTGGATTTTAATAAATTTTAAAACCAAAACCTACTTTTTTGATGTTTTTCTTTTGGTCTTTTTATCTCTTTGCCAATATTTTTCTTTTCTTTTGTAGGTGGTGACTTAAACATTAAAAATGACCTTTTGGTAGTTGATTTGAAAACACAATATTTTTCCTTTGGCCACTTTTGTTTGCTGCAGGTGCCATAACACATTGTTTTGTTTTCTTTGTCATTCTTTGGAATCTTGACAACTTTAGTCACTTACTCAACAAACTCATGATTTGCTTGGTGTTTCCATTTTGACACTCTGAACTTATGATCTCTTTCCTTTGACCATTTTGATGAATATTGACTATAATTGAGATTTTTGTCTCCTTCACACTGATACTCTTTGTAATATCCCCCTTTGGCGTAGTGGAATGTTTTTCCTTGAAAAACCCTAAAGGTGATCATCTGACATCATCCTCCAAACCTCTGCTTTCTATCACTAAGGAGGTCTCTCACCTTCATTCCTTGTTTCAAAATATCTTCAATTTATGCTTAGTGGCGCTGATGTACCTTTTTCTTCATGATCCTTTGCATGGGCTCTTTGCTGGGCAACATCTTATAGCCAATTAGTCATGAAACCATGACTTTCTTTGTGAACTTAGGCATGTTGTTTCTCTTCTACTATGAATGTCCTTGATGAGTTTGGATTCTCACCTTGCCTCTTTTTTGTTAATAACTATCATAAAACATTCTTTTAGAAATGTTTTAAGATAGGAAACTATCCTTTTGTAGACTTAATGCTTTGATCAAGGAGGTCCTTTTGGAGATCTTTGACACCTTTTGGAAAATAATAAGCTCACACTTGCTTTGGGTGATGGCCCTTTTCATTTGATTTCATCTTTGGGCACATGTAAAACAATGAGTTTAGAAAAAAAAAACAATGAATAACCTAGGAGACCCTACATGACCTATTAGGATGCCTTTTGAACCTGACCTTTGGCTGAAAACTTGAATCAGGGTTTGGAGGTGTAAAACAGAGTTTTGACGAACATTTATGCATTGTGGATCTAAGAACTGATGAATTTGATTTTTATAAAGAGTCTAGAAAGTTATTTTAAAACCACCACTTCTTGAGGTACTTGTTGAATAGGGGAAAAGGTTAGGCTACTTGGAAATACAAGGTGTAAGTAGAAAGGTTAAGAAAAATAAAAGCAAAGTGGTAAGGTGAGAGGTGGCAAACATAGTGAGAATGAATGGAATAAGTCCAAGATTTGGTCTGCTAGGAGTGATAGGATGGCTGTGCCTTGATAGAGTAGTAGAACAATGAAAAATTTATCCTAAGGATAATGAAGGCAATGAGATTTATAGGACTCACAAGATTCATGAATTTTGTTTCTAGAAATCTAGGATAGACATTTAGTCATCTATAAAGGAAAAAAATTATTGATGGCTAACACTTTGAAGGTTGAGGTATTCAATAATTTCTAATAGTTATATCTTGGCTGTAGCTACTTGAGGAAAGTAGACATTTGTGAGTTTACCATGGATGTTAGTGCCTATGAGATGGAATGAAGCATGAATTGTATTGTGGGTGGTGATGAAGACCTCTAGAGTGATAAACTGTGGGTTCCAGATTATGGATAACCCTCCTGAAGCCCCTTAAGCATCTATAACAACTCTTTGGAATCCTTGCCATAACTTGGCAAATATCTAGTCTGAAGTGGGTCCTGGACATTTTGTTTCTTGCAGAAAGAGCATTGTAGGTCGTTCCTCTGTGATTCTCTTTTTTTATAAGTTGTGCTTTGAGGGGCTATTTATCCCTCTTATATTCTAGGATGTGAGCTTCATTGAGAACGTGGAGTCAGTAGAAGATAGAATATGGTAAGCTTTGGGTACCAAACAGATCCTAATAGTTCTTCTCCTAGGATTACCAATCTTTGCAGATTCGTTCTTCGTCCTCTTTTCTTTGATTCTATTAAGATGAGATCGGTGTCGAGTAATGTCCCCCCTTGTATACCCAGGGTGGGGATCTGTTGTGATCAACTGAGGAATACCTCCAGTTGCTAGATCTGATGGATGGGAATGGATTGATAGTATTTCCGCTTGCAGGCATCCTCAAGTCCCAATATGTCCAGATCTCCAAAGTCGATGATTTCAGGTTCTTCCTCCATCGTGGTCAGTTTTTCTTTGGAATTTGTTTTACCTTTACCCTCCTATGGTTGTGAGGAGGGTTGAATTTGTTTTGGCTTAGAGTGATCTTGAGGAGGCTGTGCCTCTGATTTCTCTTGGTGACTTGGATCCTCCTGCGTGGGTGTGTCAGAGGAGCTGGGGATTACTTCCATGTCGGCATTTGGATTTGCTAACGTTTCGAAGTTGTTTCTTGTTGTGGGCTACTTGGTTGAAGTCGTGTTCTGAGTTCTTTTGTTGTGCCTTCTCTTGTTGGGGACATTGGTAAAACCTTCATATTCTTTCGCTGTTGGTTCTTTATTTATGGTCGGGTTTGCATTGAGAGGGAAATCCTGGAATAAATTCCCATGCATGTGGAATTTTCTACATCTGAATGGTATGTGTTGATAATCAACAGTTTGAATCCATTAAAAATCTTCGTGTAGGAGACTTACCTTGTATGGGAGAGATTTGGCTATGTTCATGTAGATAGATCCTCGCATAAGTTGTGTGCTTGTTGATTTATGTCTCATCAGAAATTTTGATGAATTCGCCTAGTCTATTTCCTATATCTTTTAGGGTTTCAGAGTCCCATTAATCTTGGGGTAGAGAATAAATTCATACCCATATTGGAGCCTAGCTAAATTCCTCCTTGTCCGGATTGAATTGCTCCATCTAATTGTGGAGATAGAGCCTTGCCGAATTGAAGAAATATGGTCCTTCATCCATGATTCTACTCTTATCTTCAATGCATGTAAAAATGATATTAAAAAATCCCTTGGAGCCAAGATGAAGGTCAATGTTCCCTTTGGGTTTCCATTTGGCTGCAATCCAACCCTGGAGGGATTTTTCAATAGGCCAAAACCCCATAAACTTGTCGATGAGGCATGATCCCTTATGAATTGAATCCTGCCACTAATCTGATGTGCCGATAGTTCGATCTTTAGATGATTTTTAGATTTGGGGATGTAAGTAGATGACTTGATAGTAGCCTCAAAGGCTTCCTTATCAATTTGATAATTCTCCGTTGGAAGTGGCCCAAAGGGGTATGTATGTTGTTATGCTATGTCAGAATCCATAGCCATGTTGCGGTTAGGTTGTTCAGATGTGGGGGGATCTGCCATCCCCCCTTGTGGCTCTGTCATGGGTCTTTCAGTATGCTCCTCACTATGATGTCATTTTGCAGGAGTTAGAGTAGGGCGGGAAGGGTCGTCGTTGGCCAGATGCGACGAACCCTAGGTCAACACTGCCTCAAGTTGTAGACCTCCTTTTTTTCTTGTTCTTGAGTCAATATTATTTGGTTTGATATTATACTATTTAAAGTATGGAGAGCGTAGCATTCAAATTTATAATCATATTGATTTAATAGAAATACATTGTCGGTTACAATACGAGAGTGATAGCAATTTTTTCGGGTATATGGTTCCACAAGAAAGGGGGGCTAAATGGGGTCCAAAGGGAAATTTTGACATGTTTAGATAATTGTGATATTAATCTTATAATCCTCCTATTAATAATAAAAGAAAAAATTAAATACATGTAAGGGGTTAGTGGGTCAATTCATCTCACCAATTTATCATAACATGATTAAAGTACAACAACTTCTTGGGAAATGTGAGAGACAAAGCATGTGTGAAAGGAAATGAAATTCATGTAGGAGAGAGGATAATTTTAGAAATATATTTTTGGACAACAAGAGGAGATTTGGGTGCTAAAATAGAAGATAGCTCATGTTGTATATGGAAAAATATCTTAGGTAGCTATATTTTTTGCTAAGAGCGATGCTAGCATGTGTGAGAGTGTTTTTTTGTTGAGAAATTACTTAGGAGATTATGGGGTGGCTATTATGAGCCCCACTAATTGTAATTAAGGATTCTCGATGTCTCTATTTAAGAGAGATCCTAGCTAGTTTGTTGGAGTGTAATGTATCCTGAGTTCACCTTGAGGCATAATAACACCAAAATTCATCGCCAATACCACTTTGTCACGTCCCTAAGAATCCTAGTCTAAGGCAGAAGGCTAAGCCTCTAGCTATAAACACCTTAGTGTAACAGACCCAGGTTAAAAAATTCATGTAATAAATTTAATAAATGAAAAATAATAACCATGGTCATGGGACACATATTCCAAGCTCAATGTTGGGAAAAACATCCTAGTGCGGGTGTTAAATTGGCTTATCATGGCTATCGAAATTGGAAAAGAAAATTACTAAGTATTTGGAAAGGAAAAGTGGCATTTATTGGAATTTATTTATGAAAATAATGGAAATTAGGAGAAAATGAAGGTGAAATTCACAGGTTGCATGTGAGGAGGAAAATCAAGGAAAATAATGGAAAATTGAAGAAATTAGAGGCCCCATTAATAAAAGGGCTTCTAAGGATCAGTTCACAGGCCTTTGTCAGTTCAGTTTTGGAGCTCTCATTATAATCTTTCTCTCTCATACTATTGGACACTTAGAGTTTTTTTGGAGCACTCTTGGAGGAGTGTGGCATACTTGGGATTTGGAGCAAGAAGGCAAAGGAAGAGAAGGAAATCACAAATGGACATCAAGATAAACAACTACAACAAATTTTTCTGGTAGCTACCAAGTTGCACGTATGATTTCCTTACTAGTTTTGGCATGCATGGAGTATGACTGTGGTTATTTTGTTATGATATGTTATTGGCATGGAGGATTGCCTAGATTGATAGTGATTTTTACTAGCCTTTCCATTTCCTGGATAGCCAAGGTGTTGTGGGAGTTTTTCCCCTTTTGTTTTCTGGTTGGTTCTATTGTGAAACCAACTCCAAAAATAGAAGAAAAGAGATATCAACGCCTTAGAAATAAGCCACTTCAAGGGGGCAACCTCAAATACATTACATTAATGAAAAATTCTTGGATGATACAAATGACCAAAACCTCCGTCTATATATAGGAGTCCATGGGGCCATAATGTGATCCTAGTGGGGCCACAATTTAATCCTAGCCGACCTAACAATAATAATTTAAGGGCACAATAATAACAATATTGGGGTTACAGGGGTACAACAATAACAATAAGGGGGCCTACACTAACATAATAATGGACTACACTATTAATATAGGGACCTAACATGCCCCTCTCCTTGAAACAAGTGTTGTCCTCAATGCTTCAATAGCTCTAGGTGCTTTTGTATAAAATTATCATCCTCCCATGTAGAATCTTCAATGGGTAAGTTCTTGCATTTGATGAGATACTCTGAAATTGATCGATTTCATAGTTGTCAAGCTCTTGTTTCCGTGATTACTTCAGGTTTGAATATGGTTTTTCTTTCCTCATCAAGTTTTGGTAATATCATTTGTTCATGATAATGTGATTATTACCGAAAGATTTCTTCATAATTTATTGATGGATCACAGAAGTCAAAAATCTTTTAATATTATTTGAATTGGAAGTTTGTCCCCTATAACCTTTTTTAAGCATGAAACATGGAAAATTGGATGCACTCACGAAGAAGCAGGAAGATCCAGTCTATATGCCATAGTACCAATATTTTGAAAAACCTTGTAAGGACCATAGTACTTTGGTGATAATTTATTATCCTTCTTAGCTTGCTTGAGGGACATTTTTTTGTATGGTTGTAGCCCTAAAAATACCCAGTCTCCCACATCAAAACTTCTCTCACTGCGATGTTGATCTGCCTATTGTTTCATTCGATTTTGTCCCAAATTTAGGTTATCCTTTAAGATTTGGAGAAATTCTTATTGATGCTGGATGTGATCATCCACTGCTTGAACCCTAGAATTTTCCCTTAAATAAGATGTGATGGATGGTGGATGATATCCATAAAGTGCCATAAATGGGGTCATTTTTGCTGCAGTATGGAAGGAAGTGTTATACCACCATTCAGTGAGAGGTAACCACTTGACCCATTGTGCTTGCTTATCAGATACAAAAAAACGAAGATATCCTTCCAAACATTTATTCACTATCTCTGTTTGACTATCAGATTGAGGATGATAAGATGAGCTATGAGCTAGTTGAGTACCCAAACAAGAAAATAATTCCGTCCAAAAATTTCCTGTAAAAATGGGATCTCTGTCACTTACAATAATCTTCGGGTTTCCCTGTAGCTTTTGAATTGTTTCCATAAATGTGGTAGCAACTGTAATCGCTTTAAACGAATGAGATAATGCACAAAAGTGTGCATACTTGTTAAGTATATCAACTACCACCATGATGATTCTCCTTAATTCAGACTTAGGTAAACCTGTAATAAAATCCATTGAAATCTCCTCCCAACACTGACTTGGAATGGATAAAGGTTGTAGAAGACTCGGAGTCTTAAGTGTCTGAACTCTATTTTGCTGGAAAACAAAACATTCTGCCAAAAACCTTTGAATATCATATTTAAGGCCATCCCAAAAAAAGTCTTTCTTCACCCTGTGGTAATTTTTTAAAAATCCTGAGTGTCATCCTAAAGGAGAAGTGTGCAATTCCAAAATAATATTTTATTTTAGTTTGGAATTCTTGCAAATATATAAGCGATTTTTGTACCATAAGGAATCATTTTTCCAACTAAATGTATCAGATGTACTAGGATCTTGCTGCTATTTTTGAATGAGAGTCCACACTTCTTATTCCTTCTCCCATTCATCCCTACTTCGGTTATCCAATCTGGTTGGATAATTGAAATGGCACAAAGAAATGTTTCCACCTCTTCATCCTTTCTTAAGAGTGCATCTGCAACAACATTTAGCTTACATTTTTTGTAAACAATTTCAAAGTCATAACCCAACATCTTTGTGACCCATTTTTTCTACTCTTCTGAAGATAGTCTTTGTTCCAAAAAGTATTTAAGACTATCATGATTAGTTTTTACCTTGAAGTGTCTTCCAATTAGGTAAGGTCTCCATTTCTTTAGTGCATGTAGTATTGCCAACATTTCCTTGTCATAAATAGCCTTTTGTAAATACTTTCCTTTGATTGAATGACTTTCAAAAGCAATTGGTCTTCCTTCTTGCATTAAAACAACACCAATTCCATTTCCTGAGGCATCACATTCCACAATAAAGGGTTTTATGAAGTCTGGCGTAGCTAAGACTGGTGCTAGGCACATTGCCTCTTTAAGATGTTCAAAGGCCTTAGTTGCCTAAAGAGTCCATGAAAATGCATCTTTCTTCAACAGTGTTGTTAGAGGTGCTTCTATTCTCCCATAATTCTTAACAAACTTGGGATAATATCTTGTTAACCCGAGAAATCTGCACAACTACTTTATGGTTGTGGTTGTTGGTGGCTTTAATTTTGTTAGGGTCTACCTTAACACCCTCGTGAGGTACAATATGACCCAGATATTCCACCTCTTGTACTCCAAAGAAACATTTGGATGTTTTTGCATATAATTGTTTCTCCTCCAATATTTTGAGCAGCCTGTCAACATGTTGAACATGATCCTTCCAAGACCTGCTGTAGATCAGTATATCATCAAAAAATACTAGCACAAATTTTCTAAGGGTTTGAAAATGGAATTCATCAACCCTTTAAATCTAGAAGGTGCATTGGTAAGGCCAAAAGGCATGATCAAAAATTCATAATGACCCTCATGAGTTCGAAATGTTGTTTTCGAAATATATTCAATCATCATTCTAATTTGATGATATCCTGAACGAAGATCCAACTTGGCAAAATAAATTGCTCCATTTAATTCATCCAATAATTCATCAATCACAGGAATAGGAAATTTATCTTTAATGGTGAGCTTATTGAGCTCCCTATAATCCGGACACATGCACCATGATCCATATTTTTTGTGCACCAATACTACTGGAGCAGAGAAAGAACTTTGACTAGGTTGAATTATACCAGCCTCTAACATTTCTACAATCATACATTCAATCCGCTCTTTTGGACATAAGGACATATGTAAGGTCTGATGTTTAGAGGAACACTTCCTGGAATCAAATGAATAGCATGATCATGATCACGAATAGGTGGGAGTCCTTTGGGAGTATCAAACATCTTGGAATAATTGTCCAAGACTTTCTAGAGATCTAGAGAAATAGATGATTTTGATGTTGGAACTTCTAGTGAGCATAATTGTGAAATTATGCCCCGTTGTTATTTCTTTAGAAGCTTTGTCGTGACATTAGAGCTTATTATCTTTCCTCGCTTCGCTATGATACCCTGTAATTCGATTTCCTTTCCTTCCAAAAACAATTTCAAGAAAATTTTCTGGAAATTAAAAGCTACCGTCCCCAAAGATTGTAACCATTGCACTCCTAGTACAACATCAACACCTTCCATTGGGATGGAATGCATTGGAATATTCAATACGTATTCCCACATGGCTAGGTTGATATTATGGAATTTTCCAGATAAATTTATAGTTCCTCCATTTGCAACCATCACTTGACATTTTCGTGTTCGGTATGGGAAACAATTCAATTCCTTGGCTACCTTACAATGAATAAAATTATGGGTACTACTCGAATCAATCAACACTATTACCTTTTTCTTCTTTATTTGTCCTTCTATCTTGAGAGTTTGAGGAGTGGTAATTCCTGCCAATGCATTACATGATATTGTCGGACTCATTTCTTCTTCTACTAGGATTTCTTCCTGGTGTATATCCTCTAATTTTGAAGTTTCTTCTTCATTTTCTTCCTCCTCTTCACAATCTATGTAAAATAATTTCTTCTCAGCGCACTTATGACCTTTAGTGTATTTTCTATCACAATTGTAGCAAAGCCTTTTCCTCTTTTTTTTTCCAATTGTTGTGGTGTCAACCTTGTAGGTTGTGGAAATCTAGGAGTAGCAACGCATCCATCTTTATAGATGTGAGTGGTAGGCTTCCTTGTCGCCATAATTTTACATTCAATTTTTCTTGCCAAGTTGAATGCCTTCTCCAATGAATCAAGTTCCCGAATACGAACTTCATGTTCGATGTAATCCTTCAAAGTCCCTATGAAAAAATCAATCCTATGTTGCTCTAGAATATCAATTACCCTTATATTCAATTTTTGGAAGTCCTCAATGTGATCCCCCACTAAACCCTTTTTTTGAGATTTATCATTTGGCTAAAGAAGGTGTTGCTCTTTGTATCCTCATAATGTGCTATCATTTCCTCTGTAAAAATTAACCAAGTAACAATTTTTTTATGGGTGCAAAGCCATCGATACCATACAAATGTATTTTTTTCTAAATGTAAAGTTGCGATGCGTACCTTTTGTGTATTTTGGACATTATTGAGATCAAAATATTGCTCCATCTGTAGTATCCATGTTACGGGATCCTTGCCATCAAACTTCCTCATATCCATCTTTGGAATATGGTGGTTCTTCAATCCAACATCAGAGTTTATGAAATCACGATTAACATGTATTTTATTCTCATCATGAGTTTCCTCTACTATCTTTCCGCCATTAGGAATCATTTATTTTATCAACTTTTTCAAACCTTCCATGTCCGCTTTTAGATCATTCTTCATGTTTTCCAAGTTGTCTTTCATTTTTTCTTCCATGTCCTCCATCTTAGCTTCCACGCCTTTCTTCAAACCATCCATATTATTCTTCAAACCATCCGTCTTCGCTTCCATGCCTTTCTTCAAAACTTCCATTTCACTTTTTGCTGCTCTTTGTGAGAGCGAAATTTGGTGCCCTTGCTCTTGTAATTTTGATAGATCATGTTGTAATTCTTCATCTTCATGAGTCATAGTAGAGCCTTCTGAAGGCTTAATGGGTGTTGAATTATTTTTACGGAGCATTTTTTTAGAACCCAACACTGATATCTATTCTACAATATGCCCATGGAATCAATTCAAATTTATTCTTCAAACAAGACTTATGCAATTCAGAAAAAAATACAGACCTTTTTATTTCTTTTGAGGAGCTTGATATTGAAATTGAATTATATCTATAACTATAGATCCTCAATATCTGAAATTAAGCCCTATGGTAGCCCTCTGATGCTTCTTTAAAATTCCACAGGTTTGATCTGATTTGGATTCTTCAAGACAAATTTATGTCCAATCTCCCACAATGACCCAACTTTGGAGTGGTTCAGTAGAGCGAACTTTTACAACTTTCCACATGTCACTGTTTCCTCCTTTGGCTCTGAAATCGATAGACCACAAACTACAGTCTATGTACTTGCAGCCACTTTTTACATCATTCCAATCCGATGCTCAGAGAGAGAGCTATGAATATTTTCCCACGATCACCTCTTTGATATGAAATTCAGAAGCCTCAAAAGCCCTAACTTCCACATATCATATCTCTAAAAATTTTGTAAACCAATATCTGAAAATTTGTGACGATATTCCTTAGGATAGTGGCTTCGCACTCTAAATATTTCAGCTTCTGAACCTTCGTAGAAAAAAAGTTATTACGAAAATAACACGATGACCTATTTAGGTTAAATTCAGGAGCCTGCAAAATGACCTAACTTGCATAGATCATATCTCCGAAACTATTGTGAACCAAGCTCTGAAATTTTTCGATGATGTTCCTCAAGATTTTGGCTTCGTACTCTAAAAATTTTAGATTTTGAACCTTCGTAGAAAAAACGTTATAGTGAAAATTCCACGATGACCTGTTTGGAGCAGCGAAACCCTAGAATCTCAAAGCTCTGATACCAAATGTTGTGAAACCAGCTCCAAAAATAGAAAAAAAGAGATATCAACGCCTTATAAATAAGACACTTCAAGGGGGAAACCTCCAATACATTACATTAATGAACAATTCTTGGATGATACAAATGACCAAAACCTCCTTCTATATATAGGAATCCATGGGGCCATAATGTAATCCTAGTGGGGTCACAATGTAATCCTAGCCGACCTAACAATAATAATTTAAGGGCACAATAATAAAAATATTGGGGTTAGAGGGGTACCAAAATAACAATAAGGGGGGATACACTACATAATAAGGGACTACGCTATTAATATAGGGACAAGTTCTCATGTCCATTTGACTGTGGGTTGAGTTATTAGATCCCAGTGCTTTAGTTGGACAAACTCTCTAGAGCCCTGTAACAACTTGGGTTGATTTACTAGTCCTATAGCCTTTGTTGGAAAAACACTCTCGAGCCCCTGGTGGGTTGAGTTACTAGTCCTGGAGCCTTCGCTGGACAAACACTCTAGAGCCTAGCAACAACTATGGGTTGAGTTACTAGTCCTGGAACCTTGGTTGGAAAAAATTCTCTGGAGCCCTGGACAACTTAGGTAGAGACCAATCTCATGATGGTTAATGATTTCTGAGCGTGAGATGGAATCACTTGTTGAGGATTAAGGTGGTTTTGCCTCTGGAATCTATGGTTTGGTTTTGATGGATTTTTTCTATGAGATCCCACATTCATGCTTGGAATATGGTGTTAGCACCTGAATTGGACCCCAGGCTGCAAAAGGCAAATCAGGGTAACAACTAAACCACGCTCAGCCTTGTAGCTAGCCCTACAAGGACATGAGAGGGCTCTCTCCGTAAAATAATATTCAATGAAATACAATTAATGGAATGATATTAGCTTAGATAAAATGATGGAAAAGGTTTAATAAAATAAATGAATTTTTCAGGGACATGTGGGATAAAAAGGGACAGTTGAAATTGGGAATTAAATCAGGACACAGGGTATTTCATGGGGCAAGATAGGCAGGAAAATTAGCAATTAAATTTTAATGAGGATGGGATGGAAAGACTGGTGAGGAGCTAAAAAGGGCACAAAAAATGGATCCTTTTTCAAACAGAAGAAAAACATAGAGCATGAATGATTTCCCAAGGCAGAGCATATAGAGATGGATTCTACCTTTCTATCTTGAAAGCATTCAAAAGGAAATTTTTATGGA
Organism: Pinus albicaulis; assembly: GCA_034641835.2. Taxonomy (NCBI): domain Eukaryota; kingdom Viridiplantae; phylum Streptophyta; class Pinopsida; order Pinales; family Pinaceae; genus Pinus; species Pinus albicaulis. Next base: position 1,637,302,370 of record CM076579.1, on the reverse strand, counting down.
TGAATGGAACACATAAAAATTCATATATGAAACAAAGGAGAAAAACAAACGCTAAATCTCATACCACATGGATCCCACAAATCAGAGCTGCATCTCTTATTAATTCCTGTCAAATTGTACAATGTAGCGCAGAGATGTTCTTCCACACTATTCCCCTACTTTCTGAGTTACAAACTTCTCTTTCTGTTTACAAATGATTCATAATAAATACACTGAAATGTGGGAACATAGATCCACAGAAAAGGGAGTTGTTCTAACAGCTGAAGAACTGAAATATAATCATAGTAAGAAACACAACAATCTGCCCCTAAAAATAAGAGACAGCACTGCGTTTGACTACTTGGAGATTTTTCTGTTAGGTTGTATGAAAGAAAATAGGTAATTCGATGAACAGATTTCCTATTTTGATGCTTGCTGTAACAATCTTTGTTTTTAAACAAGCTCTCGGCCATTTAACTGTCGTTTTTCCTTCTATTATTCCTAATTCTAAAGAAAACCGACTTTTTGAACAACATGCCTTTGAAATGAAACTTTGCCTTTAGTGAAGGAAAAATAATGAATAGGAAGGAAGGGAGAGGAGGTGGGACCCATGTCATAATTGTAATCGAAATGGATGGGGCAGAGAGGTAAACACACTGTAATACGGCGCCATCGCAATCGGAATCAGAGTCGAGTAGGATATTATTTGAACGGAGAAACAAAAGTTCCGATGTGATTGGGAACATGGCCTTTTGTAATAAACAAAATGGATAAATTTAAATTTTACAAAGGAGAAGGGAATTTTTATAATGAATGGCGGAGGAATTAAATGGTGGGACCGGGGATTATAATCGCAATCGGGGATCAGAATCGGGAGATGGGCGGAGTGATATATATAAAACCTCTGATGCAATTGGGGGAGGTCCCTTAATATGTGATCAATATAACCAAAGTTCTAATTAACAAAGGGCAAGGCCTTATATATATGAACGGGTGGCAGTACTGTATGGTGGGCCCGGGGTCAATCGCAATCGCAACATCGGAGGGGAGTGGAGTGCAACACATATGGGGAATGCCGATTGCGATGGCCCGATTAGCTGTGGGTCATTCGATCGGCGGGGAAGATCGATGGTGGGGAGATTAATCGGGGGTTGTTGCGATCGGAGGAGCGGATCAGGTAATCGGAGGGAGGGGTGCGATCGAGTGATCGGAAGGAAAGATGCGATCGGGAGATCGGAAGGAGGAACTTGTGATTGATCGCATCGGAGGATGGTACGATTGGCGGATTGGAGCATTCAAATAAACTTTGTGATTTGCGATTGAAGAGCAGCAGGGTTTATAATATATAACTTAAACTTTATTATAAAGTTTAAGGGGTCATGGAAAAGGGGAAGTGGTTTATAACGACGGGACTTTATAATATAAAGGTTTTTATTATAAAGTTCTACGAGAAATGGAGGGGAAGTGTTTGGCAATTAAATCGCATATTTTTTTAAAAATAATTTATAATGCGATTTTGTAATCAGAAAGGGGGAAAATGGGTTTTTATTAAAGAAATATAAAACTTTAATAATATAAAGTTTAAAGGGAAAAATGGGAAATAGGGGGTATCTGAGGGTATAAGGGCTTTTACTTCACTTAAGCATAAATATCAATCCAGAAGTCAGTTTTGAGAGTGTAGTATACCGTTGGAAAGCTCTTTCCGGGCTCTTTCTGATGGATCTACTTAGAGGACGATTTGGCACCAAACATGCTACGAAAAAATTCTCTGAAGGCAGGGACATCACTTTGTGGAGATAACAGCTTCTGAATTGTGACTTATTACACATGATGATATAGAATTACATAATGAATAATAATAAAGTCAAAATATCACATTTTCACCTCAAAACAAAGTTTTGAGGTGAAAATTACATCAAGCTGAATAAAATGTCTCTTTGATCTTCCAGGTGTTGTGACTTTGAATTTATTGACTTCCTCATGACCTTGCTGATATTATTGACATTTGACTCATTAATTTGACCATGGTGAGACCCTAGAAACTAATGAGACCCATCCTATGACCTACTGATATGATTTTTGAGAATGAAAGTGACTAATGACTAAAGACCACAGGAAGGAAAATCAGCAAGTACCTCATGAGGGAAAACTGAAAAAATTAATACCGTCAATGAATCCATGACCTAGCGGAATGGTGAAATTTATTCGGTATGAGACACCTAATATGCAAATGCAAAAGAGAAATTTTGATCACTGTTGGCAGTATGACTAGACTGACACTAACATTGGCTCTAATGGGGTTGGTAGCTCCTTGGAGGTGCCAAGAACACCGTAGACCAGGTAGCCTTATCCATTGGGCATGGAGTCAAAAATGTCGAAAACTGACACAAATGAAAACTGACTCTGACTCTAGCCTAAGACTGAAAACTGAAATAAAACCAAACCATACACATATCATCCAAGTTTTATAGCCTTCACCTCGAGCCCCAAACTTGAATGACTGTGCATTTTGAACTCTGATTTTAGAAAAATAAAATGGTATATACAATGATGATGAGATAGATTCTGATCCATGTCTTCAACAATGGTAGTGCTTCAATAGCCTACCATTTACCGCTCCTCCAGGACAATCCTGGCCATCCATTTCTGAAAGAAAGAAGGCATTCTGTCCTCTGTATGCTGTAATTATGTATGGTCCCTTCCAAAGGTTGTCAAACTTACCGTGCTTCCCTTTGTCTTCATTTCTTGCATCCCAATTTAACACTACATCATCCAACTGAAACTTTTCTGCTTTAGTCTTCCTATCATAGATATTTTTAATCTTTTCCTGCAACTGAATCATTTTCTGTGACACTTCTTCTCTTGTTTGTTGAAGGTGAATCATCTGGTTGATCCTCCATTGGTTGTCATCATCTTCGCTGCCTATTTCTTGTAACAATCTCATAACTAGAACTGTAAGAGAAGTGGGAAGGATAGCATCAGTACCATAAACCAGCTCAAAAGGTGACATACCTATTGATTTTTTACTGTTGACTCTGTCTGCCCATAGTGCGTTGATAAGCTTTCAGTGCCAATTTATTTTGTTTGCCTTCAACATTTTCTTAATTATATTCATCAACGATTTGTTTAATGACTCTGCCAGGCCGTTTCCTTGTGGATAATATGCTGTTGAATGGCCCAACATGATGTTGTATTTATCACATAAATCAAGCATTTTCTTTGATCTGAACGCGGCTGCATTATCTATCACAATTTTACATGGGCAGCCAAAACGAGATAAGATATTCAATTCAAGGAATTGAATAATTACTGCGTCTGTCGCTTGCCTGGCGGGGATGGCCTCGATCCATTTCGTAAAGTAATCTATCCTAGTTAATATCCATCGATGATGTGCTGAGGACGCGGGGTGAATTTCTCCTATAAAATCAAGCCCCCACTATTGAAAGGGCGCGTTCACTGAAATAGGTTTCAAAGGAAGTGGAAGCAATTTTTTCTTCCCTTGGAAAATTTTACATTCATGACAATTCATCGCGGTTTTGTATAAATCAGAAAACATTGTGGGCCAATAATACCCTACTCTCAAAACCTTGTTGGCTGTATTTTTCCAAAACAAGTGACCACCATAGTCACCTTCATGGAAATTGTGCATTACCTTCTGAGCTTCTTCTTCAACCAGGCAATTTAGCAAAACACCTGCCGGATCCTTCTAAAACAGAGCACTGTTCAAAATGAAATATTTTGCAGATTTGAGTTTCAAAGATCTACCTTTACTCTTAGAAATGCCTGGAGGAGGTGACAGATGCTGAAGAACATACACAATATCTGAATACCAAGGGGACTGCAGAAAAATATCTGAAATAGGAACCAGCAAACCTTCATCTTCCTCTTCCGACATTGCTGAAATGAGGTTTATATCTAAAGCATGCAGATTTGATTGGGCCATCAATTTAGCCAACCCTTGGCCTTTGATAAACTTCGTAGGCTTGATCTCCAAATCATACTCCAACATAGCTGCTATCCATTTGCCTCTTCGACCTTCTGGATCAGTTTGCATGAGCACATCCTTGATTGCTCCGTTAGGAGCATATGCTATAGTGTGTGAATGTAGAATATAGACCCTAAAATATTTCAATGCCTTGACAAGAGCCAATGCCTATTTTTCAATAATATTATATCTTAAAACGACATCTCTAATAGTCCTACTGAAAAAGGCAATTGGCCTTTCTACTTCATCTCTCTTTTGCATTAAAACAACAACCATAGTATGCTCAGATGCAAATGAAAATATAATAAAATCTTGAGTATAGTCGGGACTGATCAGAACTGGGGCATTAGACAAAGCAAACTTTACCAGATTGAATGACTTGATAGCTTCCTCACTCCACTTAACAATGCTGTCTTTCTTCAACATATTGATCATTTCTCTCAAATGCTCAGCCAGATTAGGTATAAATCTGTGTAAAAAAAACATCTTACCATTGAAGGCCCAAATCTCTTTCTTGTTATGTGAAAGATCTATGAGCTGAATTGCCTCCACTCTGGCTGGATCTATGCAGATGCCATCTTTAGAGATGATATGCCCGAGCAATTTTCCCTCATCCATGGCAAAAAGGCTCTTTTTGGGATTGATAGAAATCCCAAACTTTCTGCAACGATGAAAAACCACTCTTAGATGGTGCAAATGCTCATCATCTGAACCTGAAAACACTGTCAAATCATCCAAATAAACAAAAAGAAAAACATCTTTTTCATTTTCAAAAGCAATGTCCATTGCACGCTGGATGGTAGCTCCAACGTTCTTCAGTCCAAAGGTCATCTTAACATACTGGAAGGTTCCCCAGGGTGTTGTGAAGGTAGTTTTATCTTGGTCCTTCTCATGCACTAAGATCTGATTGTAGCCTGAGTAGCCATCAAGTAGTGACATTCTAGATGCTCCAACTACTCTCTACAGAATATGGTCCATTTTCAGAAGTGGGTAATTATCTTTCAAGGATGCCTTATTCAAGTTCCGAAAGTCAATACACAATCTGATTTTTTCCAGTCTTTTTACGCACTGGGACCAAATTCGAAATCCAATCAGAAAATATAATAGGAACTATGATTCCTGATTTGTACAACCTGTTTACCTCCTTTTCAATTGATGGCAGCAGCTTTGGATTGATTCTTCTCAAATTCTGTTTGAAAGGCTTCTAATCCGGCTTGATAGGAATTGTATGCTGAATTATGTTCTTATCATACACTTTCAAATCTGAATAATCCCATGCAAATACATCAGAAATTTCAGAAATAAATTTAACATACTTCTCCTTTACCTCAGGGGATAATGCCTTTGACAATTTGACAAACTTAGGCTGGCCAGCTGTTCCAATATTCACATCTTCAACTCCTTTCTCTGTGGGCACCAAGCTTGGTTTCTTTGCAACATAATCCTGATCAAAAAGCTCCTCTAGAGGTATGAGACCTCTAGGAATTACATTATCCTTTAACTGCAATATGTCCATCAGGTTTGCTTCCAACCCCTGATCATCAACCTCATACTCACCCTCTATTGGAGTATCTTTGAATTTTCCATCACCCTGCAAAAATGCATTAATCTCATTATCATCCCAAAACACTTGCCAATACCTTAAATTGTCCGAAACAACAGGCCTATGTTTGACATAGATCTCAAAATTATTACTGGAGTTCATCGGAATCTTCAAGTTACTTGCAGTAGTGGCCAGGGAATCGGCAATCAGATTCTACATCTGGGGTACTGCTGTCAAAGTATACTCTAGGAATGTTTTCAAAATGTCCAAGACTGCATTTCTGTATGCCCTCAATCTTGGATGTTTTTCTTGATATTCTCCCTTCACTTGTTTTATTATCAATTCGGAGTCGCCACACGCAGAAATCCTTTTTGCATTCAACTTCTTCAAAATTTTGAGACCTGCAATCAAAGCCTCATATTCTTCTTCATTGTTAGAGCAATCAAAAGCTAGCTTATAAGCACAAACTCTAACATTACTCGGAACCTTCTCAGGTTGAAAAATAGGGCTCCTAATCCATATTCCAATGCCAGCTCCATCCTTACCAACAGCTCCATCAAAATCCATACTCCACAGGCCTTCTTCCTCTTCTTGAAGATGCTGGAAATTTGCTTCTTTCTCTTCTTTACCTTGGCTGATTTCTGGCTGTTCATTGTCCCTTTGCTGTTGGCAGGCAGGAGGTTCAAAAGTGTTTGCTGCTTTGTCATTTTCCTGTTTGAGGAATTCTCTGAAATTCTCTGAAATCTCAGGTATTTCATCCACTTGTACCAATTGAACATTCTCATCATTTAAACCACCATCCGAATACAAGACAAAAGACTCTAAATCTGTATGGACAGCATTAATGGGATGATTTACAGACTTTTCTTTGCTAGTAATCATATATTTCATCTTCTTTTCCCTATATAGCTTTCTCAACTGGCCAAATACAAGGATAGTGGCATAAGAGAAGTCAAGTTGCATAGTTCCTTTGAGTTTAGCACCCCAAGACCTAGATAGAAGCATTCCAAACCTTAGTGGAACATCAGCAACAACTACGTCCATCAAGACATTCTTTGCTGGAATCTGATCTAAAGATACTACCAAATCTTTAATTATACCAATACAGTGGAACCTACTTTAGTCAAAGGAATACAAATCATGATATTTTCGAGTAATATCAAGGCCTAGCTTCTCCATAACAGCTTTGGGCATCAAATTATGCGAGGCCCCAAAGTCCAACATAGCATTATGCAGGATAAACTCATGTACTCTAAGACTTAGGTAAAAAGGAGGGACTTCATTTTCTTCAGACTCTTCTGGCTGGACCGAAAATAAGTTCAGGGTAGTCGTCTTCTACATTGACCATATCAGAGATAGAATCTATTTGCAAGACTTTGGACACCTCAGTTTTATACACACTGTTCTTCACCAACTCTGTGAGGGGCATAGACACTTTTAACTTAGAGATTTCATTTTCTAGATTAAAGGAGGGAGATTTTTCTACCTCTTTAATGGGCAGGTCTTTCTTCTTTGTTGGCTCCTTTACTATGTTCTTCTGGTTCTTTTCATTGGCTGTATTAGCAACTGCAGGTGCTTTTCTAGAGGAAGGATCAGCCGACTCCTTTCCTTTCTTATGTGCATCGTTCTTCATTTGGAGTTCCTTTCTTTTTTGAATGGGGCTGATTGTAACCTCTTTGTTCCTTAAAGAGTACTGCCTTTGCTAAGCCGATAGAGCGTTCATATACCCTCTCATGGGAGTGCTGATGAATTGGGAGGAGGAAGGAATGTTTCTGATGATTCTTAAGGCTCAGGGATATTAGTTATAGTGATGGACTGAGGAGAATTCAAAATGTAATCATCAATGGAGGTATTTTCTCTTTGGACTTCAATATGTACAAGGAAGTCAGGATCTAAAACTGTATCATCAATGTCATTTTCAAACTTATTCCTAAATAAAGAAAGCTCAAAATTCTCATCAAAGGAAAGGTCTTCTACAAAAAATCATTCACTGGGCCAAGTATAGGATCTGAAGACGAGTCTGGGACTTAATGACCCTTCTTGTCTTCTAACAATTCTTGGGATAAGGTTCGAATTTTCAAACACAGGGGGAGGATTTGGATCTGGATTAGCCCTGGTGTATTTTCTTGAAGCCGGTGTGGTCGAATTTCTATTCTACTAGAATTTTATTTGCAGCCTAGAAAAATCTGAACATCATCTTTCAAAATTCTGGAATTATTTGATGTACTGGAGAAAATCTTGCAAGTCAGATGTTTTGTTTATAAAACTAGACCGAAGATTGACTGAAGCAACATTTATCTACTTATGCACTCGCAAAGCAATGTGCATTTCGAAGGCTACCTAGCATAACTTTAGGCTCCGTCTGTAGTTTATAAAAAAAATAACACTAACAAACAAACAATCTTGATTATCCCCAGTATGGTCGCCAGAGATGTTAGCACCTGAATTGGACCCCAGGCTACAAAAGGAAAATCAGGGTAACAACTAAACCGCGCTCAGCCTTGTAGCTAGCCATACAAGGACAAGAGAGGGCTCTCTTTGTAAAAGAATATTCAATGAAATACAATTAATGGATTGATATTAGGCTAGATAAAATGATGGAAAAGGTTTAATAAAATAAATGAATTTTTCAAGGACGTGTGGGATAAAAAGGGACAGTTGAAACCGGGAATTTAATCAGGACACAGGGTATTTCATGGGGCAATATAGGAAAGAAAATTAGCAATTAAAATTTAATGAGGATGGGATGGAAAGACTGATGAGGAGCTGAAAAGGGCACAACAAATGGATCCTTTTTCAAACAGAAGAAAAACACAGAGCATGAATGATTTCCCAAGGCAGAGCATATAGAGATGGATTCTACCATTCTATCTTGAAAGCATTCAAAAGGAAATTTTTATGGATGAATGGAACACATAAAAATTCATATATGAAACAAAGGAGAAAAACAAATGCTAAATCTCATGCCACATGGATCCCACAAATCAGAGCTGCATCTCTTATTAATTCCTGTCAAACAGTACAATGTAGCGCAGAGATGTTCTTCCACAGTATTCCCCTACTTTCTGAGTTACAGACTTCTCTTTTTTTTTACAAATGATTCATAATAAATACACTGAAATGTGGGAACATAGATCCACAGAAAAGGGAGTTGTTCTAACAGCTGAAGAACTGAAATACAATCATAGTAAGAAACACAACAATCTACCCCTAAAAATAAGAGACAACATTGCGTTTGACTACCTGGAGATTTTTCTGTTAGGCTGTATGAAAGAAAATAGGTAATACGATGAACAGATTTCCTATTTTGCTGCTTGCTGTAACAATATTTTTTTTTAAATAAGCTCTAGGTCATTTGACTGTCGTTTTGCCTTCCATTATTCCTAATTCTAAAGAAAACTGACTTTTTGAACAACATGCCTTCGAAATGAAACTTTTCCTTTAGTGAAGGGAAAATAATGAATAGGAAGGAATGGAGAGGAGGTGGAACCCATGTCATAATCACAATCGAAATGGATGGGGTGGAGAGGTAAACACACTATAATACGGTGCCATTGCAATTGGAATCGGAGTCGGGCAGGATATTATTTGAACAGAGAAATGAAAGCTTCGATGCGATTGGGAACATGGCCTTTTGTAATAAACAAAATGGATTATAAATTTAACTTTTACAAAGGAGAAGGGAATTTTTGTAATGAACGGCTGAGGAATTAAATGGTGGGACCGGGGATATATAATCGCAATTAGGGATCGGAATCAGGAGATGGGCGGAGTGATATATATAAAACCTCCGATGCAATTGGGGGAGGTCCCTTAATATGTGATCAATATAACCAAAGTTGGAATTAACAAATGGCAAGGCCTTTTATATATGAACAGGCGGAAGTACTGTATGGTGGGCCAAGGGTCAATCGCAATCACAACATTGGAGGGGAGCGGAGTGCAACACATATGGGGAATGCCGATTGTGATGGCCCGATTAGCTGTGGGCCGTTCGATCGGCGGGGAAGATCGATGGTGGGGAGATCAATCGAGGGTTGTTGCAATTGGAGGATTGGATCGAGTAATCGGAGGGAGGGGTGTGATCGGCTGATCGGAAGGAAAGATGCGATCAGGAGATCGGAAGGGGGAGCTTACGATTGATCGCATCGGAGGATGGTGCGATTGGCGGATCGAAGCATTCAAATAAACTTTGTGATTTGCGATTGAAGAGTAGTGGGGTTTATAATATATAAATTAAACTTTATTATAAATTTTAAGGGGTCATGGAAAAGGGGAAGTGGTTTATAACGGCGGGACTTTATAATATAAAGGTTTTTATTATAAAGTTCTATGGGAAATTGAGGGGAAGTGTTCGGCAATTAAATCGCATATTTTTTTTAAAATAATTTGTAATGCGATTTTGTAATCAGAAAGGGGGAAAAGGGGTTTTTAGTAAAGAAATATAAAACTTTAATAATATGAAGTTTAAAGGGAAAAATGGGAAATAGGGGGTATATGAGGGTATAAGGGCTTTTACTTCACTTAAGCATAAATTTCAATCCAGAAGTTAGTTTTGAGAGTGTAGTATACCGTTGGAAAGCTCTTTCTGTGCTCTTTCTGATGGATCTACTTAGAGGGTGATTTGGTGCTGAACATGGAGTAGAAAACTTCTCTAAATGTAGGGACATCACTTTGTGAAGATAACAACTTCTGAATTGTGACTTATTACACATGATGATATAGAATTACATAATGAATAATAATAAAGTCAAAATATCACGTTTTCAACTCAAAACATAGTTTTGAGGTGAAAATTACATCAAGCTGAATAAAATGTCTCTTTGATCTTCCAGGTGCTGTGACTTTGAATTTATTGACTTCCTCATGACCTTGCTGATATTATTGACATTTGACTCATTAATTTGACCATGGTGAGACCCTAGAAACTATTGAGACCCATATTATGACCTACTGATATGATTTTTGAGAATGAAAGTGACTAATGACTAAAGACCACAGGAAGGAAAATCAGCAAGTACCTCATGAGAGAAAACTGAAAAAATTACTACCATCAATGAATCCATGACCTAGTGGAATGGTGAAATTTTTTTGGTATGAGACACCTAATATGTAAATGCAAAAGAGAAATTTTGATCACTGATGGCAGTATGACAAGACTGACACTAACATATGGCACAGAGGTGATTGGCTAAAGAGAGATTTGGTTCATCCAACCTATGATCGGGTGGAACGTGGAAGTCCCAAACCTGGTTATACTTTTCACTCATTATTAATAGCTTCCTATAATTAGTATTCTATGGGTAAATGCACTTGTGTTTATGTGGTTCATACTGCTGTTATATCCTTGATATTTTTGTTTGTTATATGCTGGTTATGATTGGGTTTTATAACAGTGATAATGTATGGCTCTCATCATGTTTTGGTTAACCACTGAATGCACAATGAATGTATTATTTAATAGATGGTAATGCAGTTATTGCAATGAGTTATCAATGCTTCTTAGTGATTTTCAGATAAGTGTGATACCCCTATGCTCAAATCTGTTGTTTAAACCTATAGGTTGCATATTTGCGACATGTTTGACGAAATGGATGTCATGGATAGTAGGGGCCCAGTGAAGTCCTTGTTGAATTATTTTCATTTCTATCATTTTTTCAATCCAGGAAACAAAATTGTGATTTTATTAAAAAATCTAAGTTGGATCCCAGAGACAAAATTGTGAGCTTTGATGTTGTACAACTCTTTACTAAAATCCCTCTGGATGAAAATGTTCAAGTAGTAAAATAAGTCGTGGACCCTCAGATTGCAAAACTTGCTGAAATATGTCTCTGCTCCACCTTATTCACCTTCCAAGGAGAAATATTTGAACAAACATCTAGAGTTGCTATGGGATCTCCATTTTCCCCCATAGTGGAAAACCTCTTCATGGAGAAATTTGAAAAGAAAGCTCTTGATTCTTACCCATTGAAACCTAAGTTTTGGATCAGGTCTGTGGATGACACCAATGTAAATTGGCCACATGGCGATGAGGAATTAAAAAAGCTTCCTAGACCACTTGAATAGCATTTCCAAAGATATACAATTTACAATGGAAGGTGAAGAAAACAACTGCATCCCTTTACTTGACATTCTCCTCTCAAGAAATGAAGACAGATCCCTTGGAAACAAAGTATTCAGGAAGAAATCACACACTGACAACTACCTACATGCGGATTCACATCACTACCCTGCCTAGAAGATGGGGGTTATAGTGACTCTTTTCACATGAGCTTTCAGAATATCAGACGATACTCATGTTGAAGGAGAAATAGAATATCTAAAAACATCGTTCATAAACTTGGGATATAGTAATAAAGACATTAACAAAGCTATTCAAAGAGCTATATCCGGTAGTAAAATAAGTAAAACTGATAATTATTCAACAGCAAAAGCATATCTCCCCTATATCCAAGGGGTCACAGACAATATGGCCAAAATTATAGCCAAGAAGGACATCAGAGCATCCTTGAAACCTATAATGACCATGAGACAGAGGATGAAATATGTCAAAGATGACCCCGACCACCTCCAATAAAAAGGGGTTTACAAATTTAATTGTTCTTGCGGAGAATTCTATATTGGGGAAACAGGTAGGACCTTCAAAATAAGGCTTAACGAACATGGTGCTGACATCAGACTTGGACGAACCAAAACATCGGCTTTGGCAGAAAACTCAAATAAGGCATGTCACCACATATGCCTTGAAGATGCAGTGGTCATTACCAATGAAAAGCATCATTTTAAGCGTAAAGTGTGTGAAGCCCTAGAAATCATTAAGCACCCACACCGCCTCGATAGAGACGGAGGCTTAGAAGTTACCAGGAATTGGATCCATGTTCTTTCCCACAAATAAACTAGCCCCCCCCTACACTTCTTTTCGACACCTTGTTCATCCTCCTGCTTGTCATCATCCTTGCACACTTTCTTGTCTCACCACATTCACAATAATGATCCTCCCCTCCCCTAATGCCATCCACCCACCCTCTATCCTTCTAATTTATTTCTCTCGTAAATCCTTTCCTTGCACCCTTCCCTATGATCAACCTGCTACCTTTCTAAACCTCTTTTAAAATATTAAAATACACCTAAATCACTTTCTTTTCTTTTAAATAAAATCTAACTAAATTAAAAGCCACTCTTCTTAATTAATAGCCCGTTCTAATATTAATAACAATAAACTCCACATTATCACAAGATTTAGAATTATTTATAAGTTCCCCTTATTACATAGGTTATCCTTTTAGATCCTTAGTTTTAGCAATATCGATTTTAGATATAGTTATAAATACCACAAATATTTATAAATACCTCTAATAACAAAAAATTTAATAAAATTAATTTTAACTAAATAATAATAAATAAATAACTTCACTTTATTACAAAAATCTAGAATTATTTAGAATTCCTCATTATAATATAGGTTAGTTACTGGCCATCTTAAAATATATCTATCAAAATAACCTAAGCCTTTCTTTTAAAAATATTTAAATACCACTAATATTTGGCCATCTTAAAATATATCTATCAAAATAACCTAAACTTGTCTTTTAAAATATTTAAATACCACTAATATTTAGTATTATTAAAAAATTTAATAAAAATAATTCTAAAATAATTACAAATAGGGCATTATAAAAAAATATCAATAATTAATAATATAAATGTGTCTTAATTAAAATTAGAATTAAAATTGGATAAACTTAAATAAATAACTAATTAATTAAAAATTAAAAATTAAGAACTGGTCAGCTCTCTCATCTCTTTTTGTCCTCTATTTATTTACCCTAATCTCTTCTCTTCTAAGTAGGTTTTTCCTGAAGATGAGTCTTGATTTAGACTGGAAACGTTGATTAAAAATGAAGACTTTGGATATTCTGAGTTTTGCATCCCAAAATCTACACCACAAAAAACCTTCAATCTATCATTTTTTCAATGTTATTTTTCATTTTAGGAAGTTTCATGGACTTCTGGGAAGTGGCTGGAGTCTTGGCCCTAGAAAAGTGGCACAAAATCTGGAATCACTGCCACAAAACTACTTGAAAAAGTCCCCAGTCGCATGCTTTCCTTGTTGTGGGAGTGACTAGAGAGTCCCAGTCACATGAATTCCCATGTCATAGGAATGACGAAGGCTTTAATGCAAAAAAATGTTAGTTTATCTCACGTGATTGTCACCTGGATGGGTTGGATGGCTCTTGGGGGTTATGTTGCATGTTTAGAAGGTCAAGTTGGTTTCGTTTCGTCAGTTCCACTTCCTTAAATGATATATAGGAACTTTAATCATATCATAGTAACTCTTTAGCACATGTTTACCATTACTGGTCGATGTAGATTTGGGGAGAGGGTGTTACAGAGTAGTATCAGATCATTGTTCCTCTCTCCTTCAACGATGTCCAGTTTCCATTCTCCTTTTATGAATGTGTTGGAGTAAATACATGCTGGTTGCATATATGTAATTGTAATTGTGGTCTATGTGTTTGTTGTGGATGCATGTTGTTGGTCGTGATTGCAGTGGTGTCACCAGCTGGAAGTTGATGGTGTCGTTGTTGAATGTATTTGTTGCAAGTGTATGTCAACTGTGCATTGGTTAGGTGTGTCAGTTTTTATATGTTGTTATGCATGTTTCAACTGGATGGTGGTGATTGTGCACGAAGTCATGGTATGTGGTCAATATAATCATGCATGGATATTTTGATAATGGCTAAAAATATGCTTATATGTTGACCTGATTATGTTTATATATGTATTGTGCTAATTTGGCCAATCTTGCAGGAAAGATAGCCTCCCTGGACTATACTAAGGTGCACTAGTTTGTTTATTATTTGGTTTAGCTAACATAATACACCTTGCAAGAAGAAGAGGTTAAATATTACTAGCAAGATGGTAGCTTTCAAAGATTCTCCCTATGAATCATGTGAGAAGTGTGGTGTTGGGGACGCTTCTAACTTATCAGACACATTGAGTAGTTTGAAGGAATAAATAAGGAGTGGAAAAGTAAATAATGACATAATCATGCAAGCACAGGAAAAAAAAACAGAAGTTAAGGAAGTATTTCTTCAGAGTTTGTCGGAATTGCAGAGGAAGGGACCACTTTAGATCAAATATGGGAAGGAGGATAGGACTAATGGGGCTTATGGTAGTAGATCCCATAGTGGGCATAGGTTATATAGAGATGACATAATCAGAGATGGCAGGTTCTTGGATACTCTATACAGGAGAGGTGATGGACACATGTACAATTTTAGTTCTAGTTCTAAGTAGGTATCATGGTCATCATTGTTATCACCCTTATAGGAGGAGTAATAGGGAATATTTGTCGGATGAGTTTAAGAAATAAAATCCACCCACATTCGATGGATAGAAGAATAAATAACAACATTTATAATGCTACGTGTGAGTTATATTCTTTCCATGACTACTCGCATGCACGAGGGGGGGGGGGGAGGGGGGGGACGGTGAAAGACCCCCTTGTTCATTGCGTTAGGCACAACAGGGGGGGGGGGGGGGGGGGGGGGGGCCACGCCCATTGTGTGGGGCACAGGGGGGTCATGGGGGGGCAACGGCCTACGGTAGAGAGGGGGTTTGTAGGGGGGCAGTAGCCCCACTACATGGGGTCTGGGTGTAGTGCCCTAGGAAATTTTTTTAGGACACTATATTAGATGGGAAGACCTATATATGGTTTTTGGCATGGGTTTTGCACATAGTTTTGGGCATGATTGGTTTTTTTCCATGTTAGTTTGTAGATATGGGCAAGGGAAATATGGTTATGTTCTAATCTAGGGTTAATGGATTGGAGTTTATTAATTCTCGGACATGTATATCTATGTATTGTAACATGTTAGCCATCAGCATTTTTTACATGTTAGTGATGACTATATCTTCAGCTGAGTTTTCTAGAAACTGATTTCCTTATGTCAATATGTCATCCAGAAAACCCTCCCAAAACTTTTTCGCCTTTCTACCTATTCAGTCCACCCCTGGCAAAACCAAAACCTCATTGTCACAATCCTATCTAGCTTCAGCCTTATTGACCTGCCCATCAGCTTTAAAAAGCAAATCCACATCTGTTTCAAGAAGTCTCCCCTATGTTAGGAAGTGGCGTTTTAGGACATTTCACCTTTGGCAATCCTCAAAAAGCCAAAAAGCCCCCATTTGCAAAAGACCTGCCATGACTGATCCCTTACTTTGCAAATGAAATTGATAAGCAGCCTTAAGTCGCGCCACTCATATCCCCTAGATCTCAGCACTACACAAAATCCAATCTCAAGCTGACTATTAGGTCTTTCACAGTGTTCTATGGTTCTACAAAGGCAGGAAATATATTTCATCTCATGAAGTAAATGTTTGAGTTTACGGTTAGAGGAACAGATGCTTCTAAATGTAACTTGAGCCTTTAGATATGTCTGCAAAACAGAAAGCTACTCATCTAGACTTTACAGCTCTTTCCAGCATAAAAATCACAGGAAGAAAGGGATACCACTGTCTCAGCAAACTGGTAAATTGTCAAGGCCCAGAACCTCCTTCAGTTACAAGCAGAGGGTTAGGGCGCCTCCTTCATACATAAGCAGAGGGCGCAGGCTAGTATTGACTCAGAAGGTTGCAAAATTCCAGGTCGCCTTTACTGAAACAATGAAACAATATCTTCAGGTTTCATGAATGTAATTGATGACCATAACAGGAATATAGTGGGAATATGATCATCTCAAAGGAAAGGGGAGTTTGGCCTGATAAAGGAGCTCATTTCAAACTTGCAAACCATATGGATTGTCGAACTTTAGAAGGACCTGTCAGCAGTAAACATCCAAATCATAAGAGGCCTGTTTGGTTCAAGATCCAATGGAATAGAGGTTGTTAACCAATGCCATTACACAGGCAGAAACAGAGCCCTTAGCTTTTTCAAATGCACTGACCTTCATAGTCACAAAGAATTTTTTTCAAGTAACAGGTCATGAGATAAACAATCCAAATGATAAATATCTCAGTTACCCTTAGAACAGGGTCACTGTGGCTAGGGTTTCTTCTAAAACACAGTGATGCTTGCAAATAATGATGCTAAGATTGGTGTTTTTCAAGTAGTTTACTTACCACCACATTCAGAAAAAGGCTGTGTCGAACATAGTAGTCAAAAAGCCTTCGGATACCTTACCTGATGAAGAGCCTCCTCCATGCATGAGTAGAGGGCCAAAGCCATTGCAAACTGCTGAAGCTGATTGATATAAAATATAATGGAAGGATACCAAAAACTGAATAGGAGTCATTGCACAGGTAAGTGTTACTGTTTATGGTGCAAAGGTATTGGTACTCCTATTTCAAAGAACTATCTGTCAGACTATACCTGCAGTAGGAAAGAGAAAATATTGAATATATGTGTGCCACTGATACCAAAAAAGAAGACTTTCTCCTTGAGGAAAAGGGTCAAGCAACAAAACAATGTCATATACCAAAGGTCCAAAGAAGCGCCTTTCAAGAAATGGTGTTTACAGTTTTCAAATGTTTTTGGTGTATTATGAATAAGCCCTTCCTTGCTAAAAATCACCAAGAGAGGAAAACATTGAACATAGTTCAGTCATGAAATGGTTCTATTGACAAAAAGGGTTTAACACACTGATCAAAACAAAATAAGGACTGTGTATCAAAAAGCCCTGTTTTCATGTTCTACAAGCTTGTCTTCGGATGGGGAGGCAAATGGGTATATGATCTTATGATTGGCGGGAAGGAATTTGTTTTGATGAATTATCAACGTTTATATGTCTTATAACAAACACACTTTATTTACCATTCCGGAGGGAGTATGATGCACGGAAATGCATGGAAAAAGGACCAATGACAGAGACCTTTTAAAAGCTTGTCACCAAGAAGATTTCCCCTTTAAAGTTATTATTCTTTGTGTTCCAAAGGTCTTTATTTTGTGATCCTTTGTTGGATGGTTTAAAAGGAAGAAAGCGCAACCTTTATTTTGAGGGAAAAAAGAGTCTGTATACTACACCTACAAACGAGGATTTGAAAACCCACTATAGGTAAAAAATGGAAGAGTTGTCAAAGCAAAATGACAAATCACTGTGTTATTGAGACACGAAGTAGCGAGAAGTGGTGATGTTGGTTGAATTGTTTGTCAAAGTTTCCGCTCGGGGTCAGAGTAAATATTTGGGTTTATATGTTAAAATGACGAACCCACTGTTTTAAGACAAAACAGGGTCAAAACAAACCAAAATTTCATTTCCCAAAGTTTGAGGACCGTTAAAGGCTTGTTTTGAATTGATATAAAGGAATGAAGTGGTATGGTAGAGTATTGTCCAAATTCAAAACTAAAATCCCGTGCATCCACGGCATCAACAAAAGGAGAAAAACCGAGGCGAAAAATCACGAAATTTGCACTCGGGGCGGCGCGACGTGCACGGAATTTGGCGCGACGTGCCTGGGCAGATTTTTACAAAGGGTTCTTCGTGGGCGCGACGTGCCTGTAGGTGGGCGCGACGTGCCTGTACAAGGCCGCCCGACCACACGACAGGCCGACCCGACACGGTTTTCTCTGTGCGACGGGTTTTCTCCAAAGGTTGTCGCGCAGCTGTCCAGAGTGTCTGGCACTTCTTTCATCCTTTCAAGCGGGCGTCCATCAAAGTTTAAGGTATTTTACGAATTACCCATCGATTGCAAGAGGTTGATAAGTAACAAGAATGTTTAAAAAACCTCGGACCTTGCCATTATTATCTACACAGTGAGATGAGGTAATTGCAAGACGGGGTTTTATTGTTGAGAACCAGTTTGTTCATTTTCAAATCAATCTAAGGGCAGAGGTTGTCTTGTGAAGGACTGTGTTTTAAATTAAAAGAGGATTTTCGTTGCAGAAATACAGACCTAATTCTAATGAAGAAACTTTCACACTATCATCCATACATTTCCACACTACTAAAACAGTGAAGTGTACTCAGTGAGGGGGTTTGACATTTTTATTGTTTTGAAAGAGAAGACTCTGGTAATCTCTGTCTAAATAGCTTGTTAGTCTTCTAGAAGCTCTATCATTTTACCTCAGCCCTGTGTTCTTGTTGACTAGACCTGTGTATGGTGATTTGTTTGATGAACAAACAGTGATAGGAGGACACACTCTAGCACAGGACAGAATTGTTGGATGTTTGAAAGTTTCCTTGAACAGGGAGTTTTTTGTGTTAAGGTTGACATCAAAGACTTTAAAAGCAGAGTAGTCAGTGGCATCTTCTCACAGTACACTATTTAAGCAGATTGCTTTTCATTCACTATATTCTCCCACTGTAAATTTGTTAAAAAGAGTTTCCCAAGGTGAATAGTATACTGAGGAGCATAGTTCGTGGATGGGTTTCTAAACTTTGGAGGCAGAGATACCAAAGTGGTATTGTATTTCTCAAAACTTTCCAAAGGTGCAGAGTCATTTTCTAAAGAGGCAGAGTTGTTGGTGTTTGAAGTTAAGATTAAGACAGAAGTACAGGTATGATGTTGACCTCCTAGACTCACAAGCAGAGAGTATGTTTCCTAAAAACCACTGTGCATTGGTTATACATCTAACGTAGGTCTGCTTATACCGAAAACATATTGTATCATGTTGAAGACTTATTGACAGAGATTTTCAAAAGTAAACAGCATAGTGAAGGACAGAGGTTGTTGATGTTGGATTTGACATCAAAGGCAGGGGTATAGATGTGTTGGTGGACTTTTTAAACTCACAAAGCAGAGAGTGTGTTTCCTAAACCACTGTTGCACTGATTTTACACCTAAACTAAGTCTGCCTTTTTTCATTGCACTACATTGTATCATTCTGAAGATTGTTGAACAGAGTTTTTCTGAAGGTGAAACAAGGCCATTTTCTAGAAGGTAGGGTTGTTGGTGATTGGGCATTTGTTGATAATCAAGTTTACATTGAAGCCAGAGAAACCTGTTGACAGAAGCATTTTCAAGGTGAATGATCTGAAGAGCAGGGTTTTAATTTTTGAAGTTTGGTTTTGAAGACACAAATACAGTGTAAGTTGGCCTCTAACAAAGTCACAAGAGGGGTGATTGTTCAAAACTGTGCACAGGGAATCTACAAAGCAGTTACCCCATCTTTTACACATGGTACCATTGTTAAAAAGGTTACATAACTGAAGTGTATCCAGAGTTGAAGGACTGTTTTTAAGAAGTGCAGAGGTGGCTTATTCAAAGAAGCATTGTTACATTTTATTCAAAACCACATTGTCTAAACTATCCAAACAGTGTAGTGGCCAGTTTCAATCCAGCAGAGTATTTTTCATATAGTAAAGGCAGTTGGTTTCTTCCAAAGCATAGTTAGGTCAAAATGCCTCCAAAGCAAGACAACAGGAGCAACATGACAGTGGTGAAGATCAGCAGAAGCAGGAACCAGAGGAGGATAGTGCTGAACAGCAGCAGCTCAGCAGTTTGAGCAACAGCATAAGGATGATGATCAAGAACAACAGTTTTAAGGAGCGCCCGACACGGAAAGAGAAGCAAAAAGCACATCAGCCCTCGATATTTTGGCTTCAGCTTCGGAGCATGTCTCTATGGACCTTTGAAGGTCATGCATGCCAATTTTGGGCCTGTTTCGAAAACTTTTTGTTTTTTGGCATTTTTGGGGTTTTCGCCAAAAACTCATAAATGCACCATTTCAGTTTGATGAGTCGTCAAGGGAGGAGGGTGACACCAATGGATTCCATAATTTCATGAGCAGCTCTCCAGCAATTTTCAGGGCATTTGAAGATCATTCGCCCCCTCAAATTGGCGAAAAACAGCCTCATTTTGCACGTTCTGCCCGCCATATCAGCAGCCTGCTATTTTCTGGGTTTTTGCACACAGGTACAGTTTTGAGGGACTTTCAGAGATCAGATTGAGGTGATTCCACTTGCATTAGAAAGAAGACACAGATATATTTCCAACGAGCCATTATGATCCTCATTTCGACATCGGGAAGGCTTCCATTTGCATCCAGCAAGTCAGGGGACCTTTTTCAGGCATAAATATGAAGTATTTTTGTAATTTTTGAACTCCAAAAATCTGATTTTCCCAAATGTGCGTTAGGCTATTTTTATCATGGGAAAATCATGTAAAGTCAATATAATTTCCGTTTTTAGCAGTTTTTTAGATATTTTATTAGATATTTTGTGCCTTGGGCTTTGCAAAGCCTCGAGGACAAGTTTAGATATTTTGACTTGGCCAATGGGATAGCTAGTTGCTCCATGAGGTTTTCCTCCTTCTAGCCTATTTATCCCATGATTCTCATTGTAAATCAGAGGCTGAACTTGAGAGAAGAATTAATGCATTGGTCATATGAGCTTTTGGAGAAGTCACACTTGAGTTATGAGATTTTTGGATACGCCTCTTGGATGCTTTTGAGGAATGTTGAAGGCTTGTTGATGGATTCCTTGACATGGTAGAATGGTATAGTGCTTCTTAATGTGTTTTGTCTTCTAGTTTTCCTCATAATTCTTTCCCTTGTTCCGTATAGATCGGTAAGGTGTTGGCTTTGAGACATGCCCATGGAGGCACCTCAAAATCCCTGAATCTTCATAGCTTGATGTTTTCTTCTCCCTTAGTTATCTTAAGGAATTCTTATTTTGCTCTTTAGTAATCTAAGGTATTGTTGCTAAGTTTTATTCATCAGTTCCATGTATGTTGAGGAGGATGTATGGTTTGCCCTACCTACCTATCGGCTGCCCATAGTTCTGTCCATAAAACTTTCTCTTTGACTGATTTGTTGATCATTTTGTTGAACCAAGGAGGCCTAGTTCCGATCTAGCCCTTTGCCTAAAACTATGAAAACTTATTTTTCCAAGTGCCCAATGACTTAGAGACTATGTTTAGGCGTTCCGGCATAGTTTATGAGTTGTTAGTCTGTCTCATGTGTTTTCCCCAAAGTCTGATAGCCATTTCCCGAAGTTAGAGGGTCTTATACCTCTATGTATGGCTGGAATGTTTGATTTCTATGTATTGATTAGCTTATAGTTATTCCTAGCATGATTAATGGCTTGCTATTACATGTTTATGTCTGCTATTAACTAGTTTGCACTTGAAATCCCTTGTCTTTCACCAACTTATTTTTCATTTAATCCATTTTGCCCAGAGATCCCTTCTATTGTGAATCAAATCGGCCCTACAGCAGCTTTACATCATCACTTCATAGCTTCCTTGACCTGTTTGACCCCATAGCCCAATTTATCTACATCTTGTTATCTAGTTTATGTATTTGATCAGTTTCATCCCTCACAAACTTAAAAACTAAAAAACCAAAAACACACTTCATAACTAGCCTAATATCAGAACATCGCAAGTAAACACACCGACATCTTTTGCACTTATAGAGAGAGCCCTCTCTGAGTCCGGGAAGGCTAGGTCCTTGGGCTCCAAAGCTTGGTTTGATGTTACATCGTCATTTGGCTAGCCAATCGGCCAAATCACGGGACCCTAACATAATGGCGATCACGGTGGGACTTTGAGTTAGTGACAATCTAAGGACACCTTAGAACTCTATAAGTCCCTTATTTTTAAGAATACTATCTGATTGACTTATCCCACTGCTCACTAACATAGTGACACTCACAGTAAAAACCCCAAAAAACACTCCCTTAGATTGGTTTTTGACATTATTGGTGGTGGACCATACAAGTTTATCTCAAACAACTGACAATCCACCTGGCGACTCCACTAAACTTCTAGTAAGCCTTACTACTTTTCAAAACTCTAGGCTACTTTCCGATAGACCTTTCCCATCACTCACTAACATAGCGAGAGATGGTAAGACACTGAGTACATAATAGTCCAGCAAACTCTTATAGACTCTTTGGTCCTTTAGGTACCATAAACAAGCAAGCAGTCCATAGACTCATTTTTAGAGTAAACTCTTTTGTTCTCATCACCCTAGCAAAGTGTTGAAACAAGTCTAGGATACTTTAAACCATAGGCTGCACATAAAACTCAGAAAATCCAAAAACATTCTCAGATTAGTTACTGGTGGTGGACCATAGCTATCTTCACAAAACAATCCATTTCCACAGCTCTTCATCCATCCTTCTATTTTGACCATCCTTGGCAACAATGTAACACAATCACTCATCAAAGCCTCACCAATATCATTCTCTCTAAATATGGATCTAAAATGCGGCTTCTGAAAGATGTGCAGTTCCATGGACAAATCCTATCATAGTAGATGACCCAGAAAATTCTGTGGCAAACTTCTGGCCGATCCTGGCTACCAATAGATCAAATAGTAGAACAAGATTTGTACACAAACTGTAATATCACCTTTGAGATTCACCTTCGGGAACTGAGACATCTGGCTCTTCACGAAGACGATCTTTCAATAAGTCCGCTGAAAGAATCTGAACCTGGACCACCACGTGGTCCTATTAGAAGCACCGCAACCAATCTCATGAATTCCCGACTTCTTCCTTCTCCGTTGGCCCCACATCATCCCAGATGCCTGCTCAAGCAGAACACTAGTCCAAGTTCATCCGCCACACCTGGTCAAACCACACCCGTTCAAACCACTTCATTTCAGCCTGCTAGTCCTCATCTTGTACATCATCCATTAGCTCCAAACCATGGCTGCATGGTACACACCTTTGGTGTTACCACCACCCTTGCCTTCCCAACAAATATCAAGACAAAATCCCACACTTTACCGGAGAAGATACCACCACACCTCAACAAAGATATAAGTAGAATGAATGATGCTTATGAATACCTAGAGGTGCAAGATGAGACTCGTCGAATGAGAATATTTGCCCAAAGTCTTGGTGGTGAAACCCAAAGCATGGTTCAAAAGCTTAGCTCCAAACAAGATCCATGATATCCCGCAACCGCATCAAGTTTTCAAAATGTGGAAATCCGAAGAAACCCCATTCAAATCCGTCGAATATGCTAACAAAATTTAAAACGGAAAATGGTGAAAGTGTCCAAGCATCGTACTAGGTTCAATGTTGTATATAACTCCCTCCCACCTCATTTCAAACCTCCACTTGGTTTAGCTTGGCAAAATTTCCCGAGGGTTTTGATCTGGACATATCATCCGAGAGATAAGGATCCCCCCTACCTCGAGGAAATGCAACAAATAGCTATAAAAAGTGTATGCTAACTTAGCCGAAAAAAGAGCCGTAACTAGATCGTAAAGAAAGGTCACATATAGAGATGAGGTTTCTACTTCATCACCTTCCCTAGATCCCGTAATAGATGACTTAGTCAAATCCATGGCTAAAATGTGGGAAAAGATCAATGAAAAAGCCCCCGTTAGGACAAACTGTACCAAACCCTCCAATTAGAAACCGAAAACCAAAACTTTAGAGGGAACAACCCCAAAACAGACTAAGGAAAATGACCAACAGACGGTGCCACCATTCAATGAAAACTATGTGGAAGAAGATGACAGGGACTCAGCACCTTCGATGAACATCATTTAAACCTCATAGGTCTGACAATGAAGGTGAGGTGTACCTCACCGAAGAAGAACAAACCTTCTTTTCGCCTGATCAAGATGAGACGAATTATGAGGATCTTGATGACCCTGCCATAGAGTTTCAAAATGCTATTGAAGAAGCCCATAGGCAATATGACCTTAGAAGCAAAAGAAACCAAGATAATGTCAAGAAAGGTAACTCTGATACTGCTAAAGTCCCTAATACCATCCTCAAGAAAGCAGTAGGAAATGACAAAATCAAGGTTGAGAAGACTGACCAAAGCCAAGCTAAAGTTACCCAAACTAGTCCTCTCTCAGATACTCCTGATACTTCTACAGAGGTCACCAAAACAACTATAGCAAACAAAACCCCTAAACAAGGTCAACAAACTCAGAACATAGACAAGGTCTTAGCTGAAAAAGCTGAAACAAACATATCTAAACTTCAAGTGCCTTTTAGCTTTGAAGGCGAAATCGCTAAGATCAAAATCACCATGCCTCTTACTGAACTCATTTCCCAAAACTCTTATAAATCCCAAGTACTAAAAGTCTTAAATCTAGGGAATGATGCAAACACTGTTAATCTCACTGATGACATTCCTGAAGTATTGTTTGGTCCAAAGGTAGAGGGAAAATTCCAAGAGGGAGCTACTCTTCCTTTTTACATTAGCCTAAACATCCACGACCAAATCCTCCACAATGCCATGCTAGACTCCGGCGCCTCGCATAATCTTATGTCGAAGGTAGTAATGGAAAGATTAGGCTTGGAAATCACAAGACCATACAAAGACTTGTATTCATTTGATTCAAGCAGAGTCCAATGCCTGGGTTTGATCAAAGACCTTTGCTTTAGTCTGGCCCAAATACCCGCGAAACATCTAATCATGGATATAGTAGTGGCAGACATTCCTCCGAAGTACGGGATGCTCCTATCCAGATCTTGGGGAGCCAAACTCCAAGGGAATATCCAACTGGACATGTCATATGCCACCATTCCTGTGTTTGGTCAGACCAGAATACTCTACCGCGAATCACACATGAAATACATGATTAGCAGTCAAGATAGGCCAGATAACATTCCAATGTGTTCTCTGTGTTCCGACTTAAACTCTTTCATTATGCATATGGATGTAAACATGGAGGAAGAGTCAGAAGAAACTGACATAGACTTAGATCCACCACATCAGTTGTCCCTGGTGCCTTATGATGAACTGGACACTCAAAACTACCATGATCATGAACAGTTGTCTCTTGAGGAAAGTAAGGTTCCCCTATCAAAAGTAGGATTAGAGCAAGAAGCACAAACCCTCATGTACTATCAAGCAAATTGCTCTAGCTTTAGTCAAACACCAGCAGTAACTTGTGGAAATTTCTTCCGGGTAAAAGCTTTAGAAGACCTACACATCATAAACCTATTTGGGACCCGGGAGAAAGGGAGTTTAATGATTCTACCATACCTCAAAGATTTACCATCATGTGACCCTCCTACTGCAAATAAAACTTTGACCATAACCTCAGTAGCTCAACATCTTGAGAAAATGCCAGATGAACTTCTTATGAGCAAGGATGACAGTTATAATCCCAACATACCTGAACTACTGAAATTGGCTCATATTTTGTCTTTTCATGAAGAACTTAGAAATTCTAAAATCAGGAATCTCATGCAAAATACTAATTTCTACAGAAAAAACAAGGGAAAACATTGTATCACTACCTTTTCCTCAAATAACAACTTTAACAAAAGCAAACACAACAAAATGAAACAAACTGAAATGATCAAGGATAAAACTAGTGGCCATAGAATCTGCTTTGATTTTAGAAATAATACTGCATCTCCATATAACAAAAATCATGTTTTTTCTACCCAAGATCATGATTCACCAATTAAAAGTGCTTTTAATCATGTGTTCTTGCAAGATCATGTTTCAGCTCATAATCATAAGATTCCTTTGCAAAGTAGACAACTTAAAGATTTTTTCCACTTTGCGGGAGGTAGATCTGATTTCAAGTTCAAAATTGCAAAACCACCCAATATCAAAAATCTGTTCATGAAGGCCATGTTCCCAGTTTTAAATTTCTGTGTTTTTGCATACCTTGATGATGTCACTATCTATTTCAAGAATTACCAAGAGTACACACATTACCTGAAGAAAGCATACAGTAAGGAAAGGAGTGGAAGTCAGATATTCAGAGAGGTACAAAGGGAGGATACTGGACTGTTTAGAGATTCTTGCATGAATCCCTATGTTATGTTAGAGAGAGAAAATTTCCCAAATTTTTCTTTTCAGGAGTTAAGTGGGCCAAGGGTGAGAGGAGATCCTTACGAGGATAAGATGCTGAAATTCCGTCATTTCCAAGATTTTTGAGTTTGAAACACTTTCAGTCATTGTACATACCATTGTTTGAAATATTGAAAAAATAGAAAAGTCAAAAACAGTAAAAGATAGGAAAGTCAAAAACAGTAGAAAAGCAGAAAAGAGGGCAAGTGAAGATAGAATAAATGCCCCATGTTCCAAAAAATAGTCTTTCGGAAAGCGAGCAAGTCTAAATGCCGCTACTAGTACTTCAATGTCTTGTTCAGCTATCTAGCCTAATCATCGCTAAGCATGTTTAAATTTATTTGCTGATAAGTTAGTGAGTGCCAAGATAGTCAACATTGTGTAAGATTGACTTATCACAGAGCTTAGATTAGGGAGAGATTCTGGTTCCACATGCCTAAAACAGAACCAAAGAGAGAAGCGAGGGATGAAAAACACATTGTACATCTTAGCCCGCTTGTCTAGTTTCCTTTATTGCAAAATAACATTTGTGTGCAGCTTGTCTTTATGCCGCAAATGCATGACAAATCAGACTGCCTAATCCTGATTTGATCATTTTTAAATTTCATGTTGTAGATTAGAGAATGAAATCCTGTCAAACTGCTTAATCTTGACAGTAGATCTAGTTTTAGGTAGAGAAATGAAGGAGTTCATCAGCTTAATCTGAACTCCCGGCAGATATAAGAGTAGAAGTAGATAGTTTCATTTTGCAAAAAGAAAAATATGCATTGTCAAAAGGCTGCTAGTTCAAATGCGCCAAACAGAAGAAAAAATGTTAGGAAAGATAGTAGGGTAGGTAGAGGTATCATTGATGTTAACCATGCTGACACTTTTCAGAAATAACATCAAGAGAAGGGTAAATTTTGCGCCAATGGATAAGGCACTGGTCTTCATAAGCCAAAAATCTGAATTCTGGACACCTCCTGACGAGGAGCTGCCCTCCCCAAATGGAGCCACTGTTAGCCATCAGTATTTTTTTTTACATGTTAGTGATGACTATATCTACAGCTGAGTTTTCTAGAAACTAATTTCCTTATGTCAATATGTCATCCAGAAAACCCTCCCAAAACTTTTTCCGCCCTTCTACCTATTCAGTCCACCCCTGGCGAAATCAGAACCTCGTGGTCACAATCCTATCTAGCTTCAGCCTTATTGGTCTGCCTATCAGCTTTAAAAGGCAAATCCACATCTGTTTCAAGAGTATCCCCTATGTTAGGAAGTGGCGCTTTAAGACATTTCACCCTTGGCAATCATAAAAAAGCCAAAAATCCTTCATCTGCAACAGACCTACCATGACTGACCTCTTACTTTGCAAATGAAATTGACAAACAGCCCTAAGTCACGCCACTCACATCCCCTAGATCTCAGCACTGCATAAACCCCAATCTCAAGCTGACTATTAGGTTTTTCACAGTGTTCTATGGTTTCTACAAAGGCAGAAAATATAACTTCATCTCAGGAGGAAATGCTTGAATTTACAGTTAGAGGAACAGCTGCTTCTAAATGTAACTTGAGCCTGAGATATGCCTGCAAAACAGAAAGCTACTCATCCAGACTTTACAGTTCTTTCAATCATGAAAATCACAGAAAGACACCACTGTCACAGCAAACTGGCAAAATGGTCATGGCCCAGAACCTCCTTCATTTACAAGTAGAGGGTTAGGGCGCCTCCTTCCTCCACAAGCAGAGGGCGCTGGCCAGTATTGACTTTGAAGATTGCAAAAGTCCAGGTTTGCCTTGAACTGAACAAATGAAAACAGAGACTCCAGGTTTTATGAATATGACTGATGATCATAACAGGAATATAGTGGAAATATGCTAGCTCAAAGGAAAAAGAGTCTGGTCTGATAAAGGAGGTCATTTCAAGCTTGCAAATCATGTGAATTGTTGAACTTTAGAAAGCATGTCATCAGTAAACATTTCCAATCTTAAGCAGCCTGTTGTCCACAAGATCAAATGGAATAGATGCTGACAACAAATGCCATTACACAGGCAGAAAGAAAGTTCTTGGTTTCTCAAAATGCACTAATCTTCATAAGTCACAGAAACTATTTGTCAAAGTAATCTGTCATGAGATGACCAAAGCAAATGATAAATATCTCAGTCACCCTTAGAACAGTGCAGGGAGACAGTGTTACTTTGGCTAGGGTTTTTTTTGCTGAAACACAGTGATGCTTGCAAGAAGAGATTCTCATATTGATGTTTTTCAAGAGGTTCACTTACCATCACATTCAGAGGAAAACTGTGTCAAACAGATTTGTCAAAACACCGTCAGATACCTTACCTGATGAAGAGCCTCCTCCATGTATGAGTAGATGGCCAAAACTAATTACAGGTTGTTGAAAACTGATTGGTCTGAAAGTGCAGTGAAAGGATGCAAAGAAATTAAATAGAAGTCATTGCACAGGTAAATGATAGTGTTTATGATACAAAGGTATTGGTTTTCCTATTCAAATGAGCTGTCTGTCAAACTGTGCCTGCAGTGGAAGGAAGAAAATATTGGATATATGCCATTGATACCAAAAAGGGCAGTTACCTTAAGGGAAAAGATCAAACAACAAACCAATATCACATGCCAAAAGTCCAAAGGGTGCTTTTCAAGAAAGCAGAGAATTATGATATAAAGGGAAATAGCCAAAGGATAGCACTTACAGTCCAGAGGGAAGCCTATAAATCACCTAAGAGCAGAAATTATTAAACAAGTTGGAAGGGCACAGGAAATCTCCTGTTAAGTGATAAAACAGCTTTCAAATGCATTTTGACAGATTTTAGATGACTTTTCTTTGTTAACTTTTCACCTAAATTGTCAAAACAGGGGACAGAGTTGAGGTTTTGGAATGTCTCTCTTACGAAAAGACCAATGCACCAGTCAAAATACATTAACAAGGCAAGCCCTGTCCTTCAGAAACATAACAGTTTTTAAGCATTATCTTTACAGTGGTAAGGTGGGTTGCCTTACATCGGAAATAGCACCAACATTGTTAAAAACAATGGCAGAGGTGATGTAGAAATCATTGAAGTTGTTTGCCAAGGTTTAAAGCTCGGGGTCAGAGTCATGGTTCGGGTTTACATATTCAAAATGACAAACCCACTGTTTTAAAACAAAACAGAGTTGAAAACCAATGTTCCTTTTCCAAGAAAAATGACCGTTGGAAATTTGTTTTGAATTGACATCAAAGAGTAAGTGTGAGGGAAATATTTTCAATTTCAAAACTGAAACCAGACCCCGTGCCTCCCTAGCACCAAAACAAGGCAATTCTGGTCAAAATAGCACAGTTTGCACGTTCTTGCACTGCGCGACGTGCCTGCATTTTTGCGCGACGTGCCTGGGCGAAAATTTGCACGGGCCACCGTTGACAGCGCGACGTGCCTGTACATTGGCGCGACGCGCCTGTACAGGCCGCCCGACCGCCCGACAGGTCGACCCGACAGGCCACCCAGGGTTATGTTTTGCGCGACGTGCTGGTTTCAAAAGAGTGCCGCGCAAGTTTTGGAAGGCCCGGTGCTACTCCAGCCCTGCACGAAGATTGGCCATCCAATTTAAAGGTACTCTCACACATTTGCCCCCTCGATTTCAAGAAATTGCTTTGAAAATACCCTTGGATTCAAAGCTATGTACATAAGAAATGCACTGTTAAGGGTGACTACCAAGAAACAGGGTATCAGACTTTTTACCAACCTCCTCATTACATTGCATACAGAACCCTAAAAAATGTCACTATACCAGGAAAATAATGCTATTTGCTGTATAGTTTTTGAGGTGTAAAGATGAAATAGAGGGCAGACTGTGTCTTTCAAAAATACCTACAGAGACACTTGGTCTTGAGATTAAGGGCATTTTGTTTTCAAAACAGTTGAAAGGCAGAAGTTTTCCTGTAAAGAATTGTGCTTTGATTATAGGAGATTTTGCTGTAGAAAGGCAGGGTTTAGGTCTGCAGAGAAACTGTCCTCACAGTCCTCCAGACATTGACACATTATCAAGGCAGTGAAGTACACTCAGCAAGAGAGGTTTTGACATTCTTTCTGTTTGAAAAGGAAAACTCACACATTTTCTGCCTAAAAACTTGTGGTCTTCTAAAAACTCTGTCATTTTCGCTCCAAACCTGTGTATTGACAGTCCAAGCATATGTAGGGTTGATTTCAGAGAGGCAAAGTATTGAAAGGTGGCACACCTATATAGGGCAGAATTGTTAAAATGACTATAAGCCTCCTTGAGCTACGAGCTAGGTGTATTGGTTGGCATCTGAGACTTCAAAAAACAGAGTAATTTTGGCATTTCCTCACAGCACACTCTGTTAGCAGATTGCCTTTCTTTCACTGTATTATTCCTACTGTAAATTTGTTGACAGAGATTTTCAAAGGTGAACAGAACACTGAAGGGCAGAGGTTGTTGATGGTTGAACTCTAACATTGGAGACAGAGGTATAGATGTATTGGTAGATCTCTTAAACTCACAAGCAAAGGGTGTGTTTCCTAAAAGCATTGTGCACTGATATGTCACCTAACCTAGTTCTGCCTTTCTTTTCACTATATGGTGTCATTTTGAAGAGCTGTTGATTGTGATATTTTTCAAGAGGAAGACCATTTCCGAAGAGCAGGGTTTTAATATTGAAGATTGGTCTTAGAGATACAAATGCAAGTGTTGGTTGACCTCTAACAAACTCACCAGGAGGAATGATTGCTTAACACTGTATACAGGAAATTTACACAGCATATTGTCTCATCTTTACTGATGGTGTCCTATTGAGAATTTTACCTGGCTGAGGTACCTCCAAAGGTGAAGGGCTAATTTTAAGAAGAGAAAAGTTTGTTTATTCAAAGAAACACTTGTTCCAAACCCTCCACCTCACATTTTTCTCTGTCTAAACAGTCAAGTGACTAGTTTCAATCCAGCAGAGCAGTTTTCATACAGTGAAGGCAGTTTGCCTCTTCCAAAGTTTGGTCAAAGTCAGAATGCCTCCAAAGCGAGATCACAGGAGCGGTCCACATAAGAGATATGAGCCTATCTCCATAGAAGAAATCAATGCTCACCCATCTGTGCTTTTCAATTTCCATGAAGTAGGTTGTCTTGATTTCTGCCAGAGGATAGAAGAAGTCAAGAGTTTTTCGCCACTCACACATTTGTGCGCTTTGAGATTCAAGGACAAACACTTCCAATTGGTGGGTCTTGACTTCAAAATTTCTCCAAGGTATGTATCCAAGGCTACCAAGATCCCGTATCATGGTGAAAAGTGGTTTAAACAAGCTCATCTTGATCTAGAGGATTATAAACCTTTCATCAAGCCTGAACATAGGGAAACCATCACTGCTATTTTCCCTTTTTCCTATCTTCTTAACAGTTATGCTCCACTGATGAAAGCCATAATGAGATATTTCACTTGTGAAGGGAGGTTTAATCAAATTTATGCCTACCATGTCCGCTTGTTGATGCATTTTACCAGAAGCATGCAACTAAACCTTCCGTACTTTTTGTCCAAAAGCATAGAGAAAATGGCAGCTACTGTCCAAAAGAAGGCTCCACCTCAGCAAATCCCTTCTCTCTTTCATCATTCCTTGATCAAAATTATCTTCTTATACCAGCTAGAGAAGAAGGGGGTTTCATGGGATTCATTCATTAGCCATTCAGATTTCGCCACTGTCCCTCCTGTTCATGTGTCTCCTACTCAGCCTGTCCATCGCCCAGTGCCTTTGTCTAGTAGACCTACCCCTAAAAAACTCAAAATGACCACTGGGCAGCCAAGTCAACAGGGAGAAGGAGAGGGCAGTGAACCACAGGGAGGAGGAGAAGGCAGTGAACAACAGCAGGTTCAGGAAGAGGAACAGCAGCAGATACAAGATGAAGGCCAGCAGCAGGCAGATGATGAAGGACATCAGATACAAAGTGAAGAGGAACAACAGCAGATACAAGATGAAGGCCAGCAGCAGGTAGATGATGAAGGACAGCAGATACAAAGTGAAGAACAGCCACAGGTACACATTGATGAGCAGCATTTGGGTGTTGAGGGACAGCAGCAGACAGTTGATGAAGCACAGCAAGTTGGGCAAGAAATTGAAACACCTCTTGAAACACAAATTGGACAAAACATTGATGAGGAACAACAAGCTAAGGCTGCCATCCAAACAGTGACAAAAGTCACTCCTAGCAAGAGGAAATTGCCCAAAAAGACATCTTCTATCATGCCAAGGAGGAAAAGCACCAGATTGGCTTTCAAAGGCAAAAGTAAAATTGGAGAAAGTACAAAGCATGGGGGTGAATTAGCTATTATCCCTATCCAAAGCGATGATAGTGACAATGAGGCCCGCCTCCTTGAAAACCTCCTCATTCACAAAGAGGGGCAAATTGAGGTGTTACAAGAAGACCTTCAAAGGGCGAGGAATTTCAACCACTTCCTGGAGGTTGAAAACAAACAAATGAAGTATCATGCAGCTATTCATGAAGCAAGGGCAATCAAGTATAAGAAAGAGGCAGAAAAGGCGCAAGTAAGAATTGAAGAGCTCATTGGCGAGTTTGATGATGAAGAGGAGGAAGACCAGCCTAGGCGGAAGAGGCCTACGACCATCGGGCTTAGAAGAGCCTTGGAGAAGCAGAGAGCAGAAGAACAAGCTCATTTCGAAGCCTTTCCTCTCACTGCCCTCCTTGAGCAGGAAATTGAGGAAAACAAAGAAGCATGGCTTGAGAGGGCTAACCAGCATTTGGAAAAAAAGCTTGAGAAGGCGAACAGGGATCTTGAGCTACAAAGAAAGAGGACTCTTCACTTTCAGAAGCTAAATCAGTTTGCCAGGCGAAAATTAAAGGTAGCACAAGAAAAATTGAAGAAGTTGAAGGGGAAGCGCCTAGCACGGAAGGAAGGGAAAAACATATCAGCCCTTGATATTTTGGCCTCAGCTTCGGAGCATGTTTCTATGGACCCTTGAGGGTCATGCATGCCAATTTTGGGCCTGTTTCGGCAACTTTTTTTTTTTTGGCATTTTTTGGGTTCTTGGCCAAAAACTCATAAATTTTCCATTTCAGTTTGATGAGTCGTCAAGGGAAGAGAATGATACCGATGGATGCCATAATTCCATGAGCAGGTCTCCAGCGATTTTCAGGGCATTTGAAGATCATTCGCCCCCTCAAATTAGCGAAAAACACCCTCATTTTGCACATTCTGCCCGCCATATCAGCAGTCTGCTATTTTCTGGGTTTTTTCACACAGGTACAGTTTTGGATGACTTCCGGACCTCGGATTGAGTTGGTTCCAGTTGCACCGGAAAGTAGACACAGAGAGATTTCCAGCAAGCCCTCATGAGCCCCATTTCGACATCGGGAAGGCTGCCATTTGCATCCAGCAAGTCAGGGGACCTTTTTCAGGCATAAATATGAAGTATTTTTGTAATTTTTGAACTCCAAAAATCTGCTTTTCCCAAATGTGCGTTAAGCTATTTTTATCATTGGGAAATCATGTAAAGTCAATATAATTTCCGTTTTTAGCAGTTTTTTAGATATTTTATGGGATATTTGTGCCTTGGGCTTTGCAAAGCCTCAAGGACAAGTTTAGATATTTTGACTTGGCCAATGGGATAGCTAGTTGCTCCATGAGGTTTTCCTTCCTCAAGCCTATTTATTCCATGGTTCTCATTTTAAATCGAGAGGCTGAACTTGAGAGAAGAATTAATACATTGGTCATATGAGCTTTGAAGAATACACTTGAGTTATGATTTTTGGACTGCCTCTTGGATGCTTTTGAGGAGTGATGAAGGATTGTTGATGGATTCCTTGACATGGTAGAATGGTATAGTGTCTCTTGATATGTTTTGTCTTCTAGTTTTCATTCATAATACATATTTCTTGCTGCTATAGATCAGTAAAGATTGATTTTGAGATATGCCCATGGAGGCACCTCAAAATCCCTGAATCTTCATAGCTTGATGTTTCTTCTCCCTTAGTTATGCTAAAGAATTCTTAGCTTCTCTTTAGTAACTTAAGGTATTGTTGCTAAGTTTATTCATAAGTTCTATGTATGTTTAGTAGGATGTATGGTTTGCGCTACCTACCTATTAGCTGCCCATAGTTCTGTCCATAAAACTTTCTCTTTGACTGATTTGTTGATCATCTTGTTGAACCAAGGAGGCCTAGTCCCGATCTAGCCCTTTGCCTAAAACTATGAAAGCTTGTTTGTCAAAGTGCCCAATGACTTAGAGACTATGTTTAGGCGTTCCGGCGTAGTTTATGAGTTTTTATTTTGTCTTATGTGTTTTCCCCAAAGTCTGATAGCCATTTCCCGAAGTTAGAGGGTCTTATACCTCTATGTATGGCTGGAATGTTTGATTTCTATGTTTTAATTAGCTCATAGTTGCATTTAGCATGATTAATGGCTTGCTATAACATGTTTATGTCTGCTATTAACTAGTTACACTTGAAATCCCTTGTTTTTCACCAACTTGTTGTCCATTTAATCCATTTTGCCCAAAGATCCCTTCTACCGTGAATCAAATCGGCCCTACAGCAGCTTTACATCATCACCTCATAGCTTCCTTGACCTGTTTGACCCCATAGCCCAATTTATCTACATATTTTTATCCAGTTTATGTATTTGATCAGTTTCATCCCTCACAAACTTAAAAAAAACCAAAAAACTAAAAACATACTTCATAACTAGCCTAATATCAGAACACCGCAAGAAAAACACACCGACATCTTTTACACATATAGAGAGAGCCCTCTCTGAGTCCAGGAAGGCTAGGTCCTTGGGCTCCAAAGCTTGGTTTGATGTTACATCGTCATTTGGCTAGCCAATCGGCCAAATCACAGGACCCTAACAACTGGGACCTTCCCATGTAATCATTTCTAAAAGAGATGCTTATAATGGCATGGATCTTCAATGAATTTGGACAAAGGAAGTGGTTGTGAAGTATGACACCATCTTGACATGAAAGCTTGTGTTGTAGTAAAATTTCAGGAGGATCGACGACATCTATGGGTAATAATAATTCCCACGGTGACATCTAAGGATGCCCCTATTGAGATGAGGAGCCTTCCAAGGTACTGCTTCCCTTTTGGAGAATGGTTGTTGAAGTCGAAAAAAAGGAAGCCTCAACTGAACGAGAGAGGTACTGATGAAAGGGACCAAATTCTCTGATATGATAGTTGTAACATAGGCATGATGGTGAGAACTGGTTGAACACTGATGATGGGAGTTCAGTGTTCCAAGGTTAGAGCATGGAAAAAAATAATTTTGGTAGCATTCATAACTATTTCTGATGAGGAAATCCTTAGAGTCGGTAGGACATCCAGGGTGGGTATATGTTGGTTATTAATGTCGTGGTGGCTTTGCGTGAAAGGTGTGATGCTCCGACCAAGGGTGTTTAGGGACTACTGCCATGGGAGAAAAATGGGTGGATGGGTGGGGGATGTTCTCCAGAAAAATATTTGTACACTTGTCAAAAAAATAAAAAATGGGTTTGGATTTTACAAAACACGGATTCAGGTTCCCCAAAAACATAACAATGATCGCTCACTGATAATGTGAGGAAGGTGCTTTTGCTGAGGATGGGGGCCCCATTGGTTGGTCTTGGTGTGGGGATGATGAAGCAGATGGAAAATATCAAAGATGGGCTATGTTGATGGGGGGATAGCAGGCAAAATGCAAGATGCAATGGTGCGTGTTCGATCTGCTTGAGAAAATGGTAGTCCAGGAAAGGGGTTTTATTTTTATATGGTAAAACTTGACTTGATGCATGGTGGATGAATGATCATGAAGTGCTTCCTGTACTGAGGTGATATGGTCATGGCATCATATTTTTTGATGCATGTTCTACTTTGAGTGTGTAGGAATTTACAGGGTAAGTTCCTTAGATCAAAAACCAATTTTCACTGCTCACAAACATATCACAAATTAGTACACTAGTATTATCACGTGGTTAAAACCCTTGAAGAGGGAAACAGTCCACGGTCTAAGCCAACGTGGCCACTTTAGGAAATTTATTAATATAAAAGGAAAAGTTACATATGTTTCTCTCATAAACAGTTACCAAACAAATGACCCTCCATGCTCTTTAAATAGAGATCATGGACCAATCGAGTGTCAAGCCATAGATCAAGTGTCGTTAATAATGAGGAGAGAGATAACCGTTGGATCACTACAAATCATGACCGTCAGATTATAAGTTACAAATTTACATAGTAAAGAAACACACTTTACCTAACTCTACACTAGACTAAGTTATTCTTAACTATTTCATATGTGTCGGAATATCCTAACATCCCCCCTTAAAAACAACTTGGGATAGGATTGAAGGATTTACAAAGGTGACACAAAAGGATCCTATTTCCTATGTGTCAAAATATCCTAACATCCCCCCTTAAGAACAAATTGGGATAGGATTGAAGGATTTACAAAAGTGACACAATAGGAGAAGGAAGGAGGCATTAGATCCTATCCCCCCTTAATGAAAACTTTCCTGAACTCCAAGCATGGATCAAAGTTTGGTAAACTTCGCTTCCGTGAAAGCCTTCGTAAATATATTGACTACTTGATCTGTTGATATTGCAACAAGATGATGAGCTTAGTGAAAAGAGTTTCCTTCACTAAGTGGGACCGCGAGCTATTTTTGGCGCAAAGTCTATTTTTAGACTATGTCTATTTTTAGACATGTCGATCGTATTCTATGAGTTTCAGGATGCTATTTGTGGATGGTTGGTCAAGTTGGAAAATTATATGGACTTATATTTTTAGACATATTGGGCAGAATATATTTTTAGATTGCTAGTCTAAAAATAGATATGTCGAATATTATTAGCTCTTAATAATATTTGGACTATAAACATTAACTTATTCTCTTGGAGCACTTTAGTTAAGTGCACAGATGTGGCATAGGAGCTGACAGAAGGAATTACGCTATTCCCAGGGAAGCTATGGAGCATTGCATGGAGACTTCAAATAGGAACTCATGTGACAAAGTTTGTGGAGTTGTAGAAGTAGTTGGTGGAGTTGTGTTCAGCTTTAACTAGGCTTAGACACAATGAGCTAGTTGTATCTGGGCCTAATTGATTGATACACTAGTGAGAGTGGTGTGAATTAATTAATAATTAATTCACTAAATATTAACTCATTAATCAACTAAAGAATACATCAGTTAACTACAGTGCATGGACAGTTTCAGTGGAGACCAGTGGAGAGATAGGTAAAAGGGAAAGTTGACTATCAGTTGTGACTATAGTGATGCATTTATTGCATCCAAAACAAAGTAGAGTTGCCAATGAGGATTCCATGAGCAAGGCTGGACCAATTCTAGTTCATTCAGAGCCATTCTTCAGCAGGGATTGCGCAGTAGAGGCAGGCTAGCAGGTGGCAGAGATCGGTGCATGGATTTGCTAGATCGGACCTAATTAGTGTGTAGCGATTGTATTGTACTGAGATCTTGTGAGAATATTTGTATGAGGATTGTTACAGTATCTATATGACATATATTATATATATATAGTTGGGTTTTTTAGCTTCAGGCTTTCCCGTTAAAACACTGTGTTCATATGTGTGAATTTTTATGGTTTCAATGTGTGCATGCAATTGATTTAATTTCCGCATATGATGATCAATAGTAGAAGAGATTCTGTATAGTGCATGAAGTCAAATAGTGTGTGATCAGGAGAATATTGGATGTATAATGCATTAGTTATATAATTTCTACATGGTATCAGAGCTATATTGTTCATTGGAGCAAGTGAAAATCATTTAAGCGGTTGAGTTTTGTGCTGGTGGAATTCGAATTTGCAACAATGTTTTCTTGGTGTCAAATTTGAGATGTATTTCAATGGATTACGATTGGAGTATGCCCTTGAGGGTAGCTCGAATTATATTGCATGGAAGGACAGGATGTAGGCGGTGCTGGAGGATAATGGGTTGAAGGAGTTCATAGATGCAGAAATTACAAAACCTGCTTCTACCGATGATGTCGCACTTGACGCATGGAAAAAGAAGACAGCAAAATTTCGAAGGATTCTATTGGAAGGTGTGAAGGATCACATAGTGTCTAGCCTTTATGGTAAATCTTCTCCATTCTTGATGTGGAAAGCTTTGATAGACTTGTTCCAAAGCAAGAGCGACCAGAGGAATTTGGCGCTCAAAGATAAACTCAGGAAAATAAAAATGGAGAAGGGCGAAAGTATACCCAAGTACCTCACGAAGTTTGTCCAGTGCAGGGATGAGATGGGAAGTGTGGGGGTTAATGTAGATGAAGAGGACCTTGTGAGATTGGCTCTCCTTGGGCTTCCGAAGACTTGGCATTCCTATGAGGACTCTGTCAATGTTCGGGAGAAACTGCCGAGATGGGAGCGACTTTGGTTGGATCTTGTGCAGGAGGAGATAAGGCGGAGTACCAGGGATGGATCTTCATCGAAGAATGAAGATGATGAAAATTTCGCTTTGGCTGCCAAAGCAAGGAAGGGGAAGGGAGAGAAAAATCCTTCTCAATCCTGTGCGAAAGGAAAGAAGCAGGACATGTCCAAGGTGAAGTGCTTTCACTGTCGCCAACACGAAAATTATGCCACTAATTGTCCACAGAAGAAGAAAAATAAGCAGGCTGTTAGATCTGCCGCTGGAGATGCCTTAGCCTTGTAGTTTGAGCTGGATTTTTCGCTGATCGCATGCTTTCTCTCAAGTGTGATGGGATCAGTGTGGTTTCTTGACAGTGGTGCGTCTTTCCATATGACCGGAGACAAATATTTGTTTACTGATTTGGATGAGAAGGATATTGGAGTGCACATCGAGATGGGCGATGATGGTAGATACAGTGCGACTGGTATCGGGACCATTTCCTTTGAGAGGGAGTCTGGTAAACCTTTCATCTTGAAGGATGTCATGCATGTTCCAATATTGAAGAAGAATCTTATCTCCGTGGTGATGTTGGAAGACAAGGGATATGATGTTGTCTTTAGCGAGGGAAAGGCTTTCCTGCGCAGTAAGGCAACTGGAAAAACCCAGAGGATAGGGGTTTGAGTTAATAACCTTTATCAATTTCAAGTAGATGGCTGTTCAGAAATGGTAGGCAAATCAGAAGGAGTGGTGAGCCAGGATGAGGGTGAACTATGGCATAGGAGATTGGGCCATCTTCACCATGGCGCTTTGAAAATTTTGTAGCAGATTTCTACCGGGCTTCCCAAGGGTACACTTGTGCAGTCAGATCATTGCAAGGGATGTACTTTGGGAAAATTTGTGAAAGCCACCTTTCATGAGAAGGATAGTCGCACCACGATGATCCTTGAGAAAATTCACACAGACATGTGTGGACCTTTCTCAGTAGCTTCGACAGCAAAGCACAGGTATTATGTGATATTTGTTGATGACTTTTCTCGTAAGTGCTAGATCTTCTTCATGTAGAAGAAGAGTGAGACATTCTCAAAGTTCTGTGAGTTTAAGGCATTGGTGGAGAAAGAGTCGAGGAAGCAGGTGAAGGCTCTTAGGAGCAATAATGGTGGTGAATTCATCTCTGGTGAATTCAAAAAATTTTGCAGTGCAGAAAGAATTTGAAGAGAGCTCATAGCGCCTCATAACCCACAGCAGAATGGGGTCGGGGAGCGAAAGAACATAACGATCGTGGGTGCTGCACGGGCGATGTTGAATGATCAGGGCCTTCCCATACACTTGTGGGCTGAAGCTTACAACATTGTTGTTTATATGCAAAACCGTTGTCCTCATAGAGTACTTGGCATGAGTACACCCGAAGAGGTGTTTTCTGGTAAGAAGCCTGATATTTCTCATTTGAAGATTTTTGGCTCACCTATTTACATTCATGTGACGAAGGATGCCAGGAAGAAGCTAGAGCCGACCGCAGAGGTTGGGATATTTTTGGGGTACACAGAAACACCCCACAACTGTCATGTGTATTTTCCAGACAGTCAAAAGACTGTTATGCGACGGGATATCAAATTTCATGAGGAGAAAGCCATGAAGTGTTTGCTTGAGAGAGAGCTACACTTGCATGAAGATCAGGAGCTATTATTTCCTAAAGATGAGCCTCAGGATGTGGATTAGCCACAAGAGGAGGTTCATGGAGTGGAAGAAACCACTCATGCAGCACCAAACATCAGAGGGCAGAAGCGCACTACAGAAGCTGAGCGACTGAATCTTGATGCAGAGAATATTGTAGGAGCACCTACATCACAGTGCAGACAGAGACAGTCACCTGACCGATATATTGGATACATGGCTCTGATGAGTAAGTGTATCATGACAGAACCATCTTCTTTCGAGGAATCTGTGGAGGACCCTGCATGGGTAGA